>CAHIKZ030003325.1:1715000-1770000 GCA_903632075.3 Acanthosepion pharaonis | reverse complement strand
TGTATGCTAGAGAATTATGATCCAGGATAAGCTAGGCAGATAATTATATTTTTATATATATATATATATATATATATATATATATATATATATATATATATGTGTGTGTGTGTGTGAAATGAATGTATATCTATGTATGAATGTATATCTAGTTACAGCATTCGCTTCCTTAAGTCATCCTCAGGGTATGTAGGGTTCATCATGGTTGATTTGTTAGGAAGGAGACTTCCTGATGTTACGACAACGTTACCTCTGGAAAGTTCCTTAAAAATCCTACCAGACTTGCCAGTGAAAATAGCCCAGTGGATGAAACCAAGTCAGTCGTGTTTGGATCCTGGCTTGTTACATTCGGATGTCTAATCGCACTGAGGTGCTCTCTGCGAATATATATATATATATATATATATATATATATATATATATATATATATATATATATATTCGTGTGTGTTTTCTGATGTGCATGATTATTTATATACTGACCATATTCTAGTCTTCTGCCACAATGTACAATGTGTAAAGGTGCGAAATTTTAATCCACTCTATCGTACACATTTTTTTCATAATTATCCAACGTTAATTCTTTTACATTTATTTTTACTGCTAGTCTCTGTACTTTATCAATTCCATGATTTGGAAAGATATTCGCAATATTGATTATGACAAAAAATCATATTTGTCTCGTCTAATTTAAGGAGAATTGGTCAAGTTGACTACATCAAGAAACTGTTGTTCTCACTTTTATTACTGAATTTTGCCAGTGAATAAAATAAAACATATTTCTCTATCTTCTGCTGAACCACCAATTTCACAATTATTTAAACTTTTCTGCTTAGATTTTGTATTATGATGATGAAATATTCCTTCATTTTATGGGATCGTGTACGCGCGGTTATTACTTTTACTCTTTTAATTAATACGTTTTATATAAAACACACACACACACACACACACACACACACACACATATATATATATATATATATATATATATATATGCACTCACATGCTGTTTATATATGTTTAAGTTTGCGTGAACTGCAATGCGTGAACATGCGTCTATGTATGTTTCCGTATGTATGTGTGTAGTTACGACGACAATTTTCCTAGCACTACTTTAAAACACAGATATACGCAACCATAAATCAATCAAAAATTTCAAATTAATCAGTTCGTCTAAAGATGGTAAAGAATGAGAAACTCATGGTCGCAAAATCACATCAATCAACTGTCCGGGTTTATCTCAAATCCTCCTAATTTCTATCCCTTGTATATCCTTGCTTGAACCGGCTTCTAAGGCTCTGGATTGAGTGGCTTAGTGATAGTAGTCGTGGCCCGGAGAGGGGGTCTCAGTCCTATGGGTAAAAGAGAAACTCGGATGAGTTTCACCACGGTATATGTGATAGAGCGGCGCTATATCGAGTGTGATTCGCTGCCCCCCAAATGAATTCCAAATATGGGACGAAACTGCCATCCAATGATTTCTGCATTCTTTTGAGGTTTTTTTCTAGACTCGATGAATTACTTAATTATAATATATACATATATAAGCACACTGTTTTTTTTTGTCGATTACTTTTATTGATCAACTTTTCCAAATTACGAATAAACATTTTGAGACAAAGAGGTAATTCTGTCTGAAATTGTCATAAATTAATTTTTAAAATATTTTCTTTTCAAGTTTCTTAAGTTATCCTCATGTAGATAAAGACAAATGGTATGTTTTGTAGAACAGGTGAGTGTAGTTATTTGGGCAAAGAGTAATGTGACATAGGCGAGGTCAGACATGTGTGTGTGTGTGTTTATTTTTATTTATTTATTCTTTTATTATACATTAAAGAGGGCAGGTTTTAAATTATAATAGTTTTCATTTAAAGATGCTTGTACTCATTTTATAAGTATTGCTTCGATGATCATAAGATTTTATTGCTCGATTTTCCTAGTATATTAGTAAGGTTTTTGAGCAGTTTTGTAATTTTACCTTTTTTCTCATGCTGCTTATTAATGTATTGCCTGATGACTCTCTGTTCCTATAGTTGTCTAGTAAGTCTCCGTATTAGGTTATTTGTAGTGAATTCTATGTAAGGCCTTTTTTTGTATTTCGTTTTATCATACAGAGAACATATCAAGTTTAGTCAATCAACATTGTTCTTGTACTAGTAAACTTTCCCACTCAGTGAACACTTTATATATATATATATATATATATATATATATATATATATATATATATATATATATATATATATATATATCCGTTCCTGACTATAGTCTCGTGTGTGAACTCGTAGGTGTATTAATCAGTGAATTATAAAATGTATATTTATTAGTGATAGAAATTTTATTTTCCAATGTTCTGAAGTGACACGGCACATACAAGAAGTTTTCAGTTCCAGAGTCCCCTAACTCATTATGGGCACTACATGTACAACCGCAGTAGGAAATATGGCATAAACAGACGTAGTCCAGTCCTCCCAAAACACATTTGCAACAGAGATTAATTTTCAGCTATCCAAGATTATAGCGTCTACTTTGTGCAGCTATTTACCAAGAGCTGTGGGTAGAAGAGATCGATTCATGCCATTCCAAAGTGTATATCCACGTAAGTGAGTATGAGAAACACGACTAGAATTCTAATTCCGCTGTTCAATTTCACATGCCATTATCCTACTGAACATCCTTAGATTTGATTTTCCCTCTTTCTGGTTCTCTCTGTTTCTCTGTCTCTCTCTGTCTGTCTGTCTCTCTCTCTCTCTCTATATATATATATATATATATATGATCTAGACATCAGTACATATGAGAAATGGGGAAGAACATTCTGCCAATATTGCAAATTATAATTTACCTACGTATAGAAATATTTATCATCAGAATTTTCATTATATCTATCTAGCCATTTCTCTTTCGTTCAAGTATATATATATATATATATATATATATATATATATATATATATATATATATATATGTATGTATGTATGTATGTATATATATATATATATATATATATATATATATATATGTGTGTGTGTGTGTGTATATATATGTAAGCAAATGTAAATGGATATAGATCCGACAGAATGAAGAAAAATTTTATCAAACATACATAAAAAATCATTAAATGCAATTATGTTGTTTAAAATGAATGAAATGTCGACGTCTGACGTTTCTCTCTCCTTAATAAACCTTTTCAAGACAATATTCATTAAAATACAATTCAGTTCAATTTGACAAATACGATGGACATAAACAACAAGTCTTATCCAAAACAGATGACTGAAAATTTTTAAATTATTATCAGCTTTCCGTTTAGCATGGTCGCGTTGTCGTCACATGGGCGACGCTTTCAAAAACGTATTCCTAAAAATTTTTGATTATTTTGAATGAAAAAGAAAATGAAAAGAATTCTATTAGGATCTAAAATTTTTATGTTTTTCTGTGCATGTCGAGCATTAAATCTCGCTAAAAAGGGAAATATTAAAGGAACCAGGTCTAGTATTCACCGTGCGTGAGATGGATATTATACCTAAACATTTCATAAATCCTCCTGAGATTTTTATTATGAAAATATTTTAATACTTTCACGGAATCGAAATCGAAATATATATCTGCTTTATTATATGTACAACTAAAGCATTGTTAAAATATACACAGACGAATATCTCGTTTATGTTCGAAAACACAGATTTTACGGACCTACATGTTTCACCCACATATTTTAGGTCACAGTTTTATATATATTTGATAGATACACGCAAACATACATACAATTATATATATATATATATATATATATAGAATATATACATGTATCTAAATATATATATATATATATATATATATATATATATATATATATATATATATATATAGAGTATGTATACATATATATGTGTGTATGTGTGTGTGTGTGTATCTAAATTATAAATTATGATTATTGAAAGAAGTACAAGACCTCTACAACTCTCCACTATATAGAATCGCAAATACTGAACAGGGAATATATCGAAAGGACATATTTCCACCGTCAAAACTCGTCGTCTTCCTTATTAATTAGTTTTAAGGTTTTATAAATGATGAAACATATTACTACGGAAGAATAAAGGAAATAAAGACCCACGAATAGAAAAGAGCTTATTCCAATTTGTCAGTATAACAGACTCGTTTCATGAGAGCCTTGAAGAACTAACTCGCGGCAACAGCATCTTCCAATTTCCTATTGGAGATTATTAACGTCACGCTGTGAATATTTTCCTAGCGGAATTTCCATATGTCTGCTCGGACAAATAAACTCGTTCACAAAACTTTCACCACATTCAAAAGGTCAGCAAGACAAAGCGGTTGTAAATTATAGACAACTGCCTCAATAACGTGACAATGAATATATATATATATATATATATATATATATATATATATATATATATATCACACATATAATATGTATTATAGCCAGTTTTTATTAACACCAAACAAACTTAAAATACAACGAATGACCTTGGACAGGGAACCGCTATCTGGCATTTCTGAAATTAAGTTATCTCTTTCGAATAGCACACGTACATTGTATTTTGATGATGTCCAATTGCTAGTAAATTAATTACGTTAATTGTTATTATAAATTTCCTTTAGTTTTATTTTTGCAAAATTGATAACTAGATAACAGTGTGTTGTGTTCAAAAAGGTAGATTTGGTTTTCTCCTGAAATTCTCGTAGCGTAGCATTTAAATATTTTGGACGCGTACTAGTTTTCCCTAAAGCAAAAAGAACATAGTCTTTAAACATATTTTATCAGAGGTCCAGCGAACGTAGAATGAACGGCTTGAATATTGTTGCTATTTTATCATAATCATCATCACCATGATTCCCTTGAATTTTTTAATTGTAGCGGGGTGGAGGACGAATGCAAAAGCCATACTGAATCTCCCCGGCAACGGTCAATCAAAGGCAGTCAGAAGCAATTCACGTATAGTCATACCTGTCCATTGTTTGACATTGTCACCCCAAGCAAGGGGACATTGCCACTAAGACGCAAGGGATTACTGAGAATGAAAGAAAATAATATGACGTTAGAAAGGTGATAGAACCATAAATGAACAGAATTCAGGTAGAAAGAATATAAAGTTTGATGTTGCCTTTACATTACTTGATGATCACATTTGAGAGGGAAGCAAGAAACCTGTATGGATTTCCAAAAGCTAGAAGTGCAAGAAAAGAAACGATTAGAAAAGAACAAGTAGTTGCATCTTACTATTTCATCAGTAAAACGATGAAATCAACTTGCTAAATTAGTCAGTTATCAGTTATGTGCCATGCGTGATACAAGCTTCGACGATCATGCATATTTCAATACATGACTGACGAGGCAGATTTTTTTCCCGCAATAGTTTGCCAATTCTTTCTGCGGTAGACCATTCGCCATCCAAGGCTATTGAACCCGGTTTGTCCTGCTACTGACCCATAGCTTCTTTTCGAAGAATATTAACACGTAAGTGAATGTAATGGATTCGACTGGAATTCGAACTCGTCTCTCCGATTCCTCAATCTGAGCCGCTATCCATTACTCCACCGTGCCTCCTAAAACAATGAAAATTCGATCGAAGTAACAAAGCATCGAGGTATCAAAGTGATTAGAACAATTTCCATGAAAATATTTATAGAAATACTCAGGGGTTCACGTCATGGAGGTGGGAAAGTGCTTTAAGTAGAGATATTACGTGAGGACCGGTAAATTTACATGCCATTCTTTGAATATGGTAGAGAAGCCCGTGATATATAGCAAGGGAATTATACTAGATATGGTAGCAATATTCAATGCAGGGGAGAATGGTAGATTTATAAACGTGCAAGATGAATTCTGTCAAGATACATTCTGTTACGACACACTGAACAATTTTTCCTAGAATAAGAGCGAGAAATTGATTCAGTATCATCATTGCAGCTCATGTTAGTGGAAAACCGGAGACCAAGAAGGTGCAGTTTGTTGTTCACCTGGAGTTCAGTATATACAAGAAGAATAAATCATATTACTTTCATTTTGGAGACGTTAAAATTTACAAGCAAATTTTCTATCCGCATAACAACTGATTTGTATGTTATTTTCTAAATCAGCTGCAAGTTTTACATTATTGAACATGATTTACTATCAAGCTAGGAGTAAACAGACGATACAATTAGCATTCAAATACTACTAATCAAATACATTTTGATAATAGCAAGAGGCTATCTTGCAATTATATGAAAGTTGTACGATATTAAATTTATATGGATTTAGACTCATCTATCTCCCATGTATAAATACCAATTTGAGAACAGATAAGAGCTTGTTCGTCGATGAAGATAAGAATCATCATTGATCAAAGGATTGAGCATTGGGGAATATCTGAATTAATCTGAATGTATATAGAAAAAGTGATACGACTCTCATTAAACAATTTCTAAGAGAGATTGCACCAGGGCAAATATTCGGCAAGATATCTAAAGCTACGTTCTGAGCCTCGCCGCTCTTATCTAAAATTACCTCCATTCGTCTAATGAGCCTCTCAAGAATGGTGATGTCATCAGCAAGACGCAAGTGAACACCGAAAGTGAAAGATTACGAAAAAGAAACAAAAATTAAAAGGGAACAGAAAATCCGATCTTAAAAGGAAAGAAGACATAAAACTCTACTCTTGTTCAAAACAGGGGAGGAGTGTAGACCTGACGATAGAGAAATCTATCGCTTCATATTGAAGACAAATTTAAATTTTTAATAAGACTAATATTCCATGGTTATAATTTATTACACTGGAATCGTAATCACGATTCAATTCATAAGACCTACAATTTCCAAATGAAGTCGGAAAATATTTTCCGATTTCTTTTTGAATTTGTAGGTTTGATAAATTGGATCGTGATTACAATTCCAGTGTAATAAATTATAACCATGGAATATTATTTTTGAGCATTTTATATTATATTCTTGCTCTGACATGGGCATTGGGTTCTATCTGGATTCTATCCTCTTAGGAATTTATACATATATATATATATATATATATATATATATATATATAGAGAGAGAGAGAGAGATAGAGATAGAGATAGATAGATAGATAGATAGATAGATAGATAGATACAAAGATAGATAGAAATAAAGAGAGATAGATATAGATATTTATAGGTAATCCGTATATATAAACCTAAGGAGGATAAAATCCAGAGAGCTCAATATAAATCCAGAGAAATAAGTTTAAATAAAAACACCTATTTAAAGTTCCATGTAATAACATTATTTCACCACAGCCGTTTTCAAAGGACTGCAGTCTGTTAATTTATTACATGTAACTTTAATATGGGTTTATTTTTATTTAAATTTATATATATATATATATATATATATATATATATATATATATATATATATATATAAAAGTTATTTTTTAGGAAGTCGACAGTCTATTTCATTGCTATATTATATTCGTCAGGCCACATTTTTTGTTTCTTTTTTTATTTATTTATTTATATATAAAATAAAATTTGTTTATATCACGTATTTAACAGTTTTGTTTTGGTTTGAGAATTTAATTAAAGCTATTTGTTCAATTTTGGGGTTGGTTGTTGTAGTTCATTCTAACTATTATTTTTTGGCGGGAACAGTTTTTAATTTGGGATAGGTTTGTCTATTTATTTACTTGGATGAATTTAGGTCAATTTATTTGTATAATTTCTCTTTTCGGTTTTCGGTTTTTAAGCAACATAGTATTTATTTATTTATTTTTTATTAGTGTATTTGTTTGTTTTTATTTTATTTTTTCCGTTTTTCTTTTTTTAGGTTACGTAGTAAAAATTTATTTTCATGCCTGCATTTTGGGATGAGCGCGGATCTTTTATTTAATAATTTATTTTGGTCGGGGAAAGTAATGATAGCTATTTTTTCCTCCAAGCAAAGTTTGCAAGTTTTGATTGGTTGTTGTAGGCTGATGACTTTTTCCTTATCTTCCAAGATATTTTTGGTGTGATGTGCGTTTTGTTTTTTATTTCCCAGATATACTTAGAAAGCATAGTACTGTTCGCATATTTACTATTTGTGAACGATGTTTTGTGTGTATAATTTCTTTGCTTCCAGGGTCCTTCAGTTACTCCTATGTATACTTTTTCTTCATTATCTGGTGATTTTATCGGGGCTTGGTATATTACGTTGTTTTGTAAACAATTTCCGTTTAAGGGACATTCGTTCTTTATTCTTCAGTTGCACGTGGGTTTAATTTGTTCGTGTGGTTTGTTGATAATTTTCCTTGTGCTTTTTTATTATTTGTGCCATGCTCTCGGTGCAGCTGTAGCTGATTTTTACTGTGTTTTTGTTGAATATCTTGTGTAAGGTGCTTGATTCTGGGAATTGTTTGTGTAAGAGTTTGAAGAATATTTTTCCTACGTTTGTTTTTACGTTCTTGCTGTACGGTGGGTTGAACCATATGATATTTCTTCTCCTGTTGGTCTTTTTTTTATTCTTTGGTGAGTATGTGAGTATTGCTGGGAATCTGCTATCTTTTAGGGCCGTTTCATAGTCTTTCTTAGCTTTGTTAAACAGGGATTCATTGGAGGAATTGTCGGAGAGCCTGCGGTTAATCGATTTTGGTATCTGTTTGATTATAGAAGGCGGATGGTTGGAAGATGTGTGTATGTAGAGTGGTTTATCGTTAGGTTTTCTGTATGGTTTATATGTGCCTTCTCTTAGGTTGAAGGTAACATCTAGGAAAGTAGGTTAGTTTTTATATCTATGTCGAATCCGTTATTTTTAAAAATCTTTATTATTGCTTTTCTAGTTTTGTCTGTGTTTTGTTTGTTACAGTTTCTTAATATTATGAGACCGTCGTCCCTGTAGAGTCCTGTGTCATTTTTATCTATTATTTTGCTCAGTTCGTGTAGTAAGTAAAAGCCTATGATTTCGTATGCTTCTGCACCTTCAAAGTTTCCCATTGTAGTGTCAAATATCCCATCTTTCTTCATCCATGGTTCTTCATTGTGGAATAATAATGATTTACGGGAGTGCTTAATGATGTTATATTTCGCTTGGTTTTATTATTATTATTTGTTCCTGAGCTAAGTTGATGGCCTTATCTAGCATACGTTCTGTTATGGATGGGTAAAATTCTTTTATGTCTAATTGTAGGAATTGGCAATTTTGTTTGTTATTTATGTTGTGGAACCAGTCAATAGTTGTTTTCGTATTTTTCCACTGGTTTACTCCTAATTTCTTCCTAAGTTCAGAATTAATTCTTTCTAGTATTGTTTTACTTATTTTACCTACTTCGCTTTTGGCTGGGTTTATGAGTTTACATGCAGGATTAGTTTTGAAATTTACTTTATGGTCTTTTAGTGCTAATACAATTTATTCGGTCATCTAGGTCTAATTTTTGGGGGATTGTTTTGGCTTCCTTATTGATATCGTGTTCTGTTGTTTGGGGTGCCTTTTTGTATGTTTTGGTTATGTTGTTCTTGAGTAATTTATTGTGTGTAGGAGGGCTTAGTTTGTATAAATTTCTCGTTTTGTCAGCAGCGATAAATACACTTGCTGAATTGTTTATTTTAGTTATATCTGCTTTTAGTTTTTTTTGGAATGCATCTTGTTTTTTTATGGAATTTTATGTTTCTAACTAGGTCAGTTAAGTCTTTCACGAAACCGTCTAATTATTTTTGTTGTGGGGGGCATTTTTTTTTTTACTACGTTAATAAATAAATAAAATAAGAAACAAAAAAATAAAAACGAGCAATATAATTTGACCCAAATAAATAAACAAAGCGACTTCCGGTAAAAATAACCGCCATAATAGAATACCCACAATGCAGCACTAACCCGTATATATATAAATAGCCGAGAAAAATAACAGCATATGTGGCCTGACGATTGCATATAGCATGAAACAGACTGTCGCCTCTAAGTGTTGACTTCTATGTTCACTTTTATATTTACACACGCTCTATCTGTGATATTGAGCACTTTATCCCATAAATATAGCACACAGACTATATTTCTTCATATATATATATATATATATATATATATATATATATATATATATATATATATATTTGGTTTGATTGATGTGAGTTTGTCCTTCTCCCTTCAATCACGCTTTTTTTCCATCATCAGTTTCATGGCAAAAAATATATATAAACCCATATATATATATATATATATATATATATATATATATATATATATATATATATATATACAAACACAGATACGTACACGTGTGATTATATACAATACTTGTCAGAAAACTACAAATTTGATCTTAGCTAGAGTATTGTCTAAGGACACTTTTCTACAGAAAATCACGCATATTCACGCAAATCCTGTCATATGTACACGTAATATGTTGGGGTTATAAATATAAAGATTATTGCATATGATTCTCCCATTATTTCACCTGTTCTTAAGGAATTTCTTTAACATAGAATCGATTATTGTTTGCAGTTTTTGTCAATAGTTTCCCTGCTGTTTTCTTTGATATGTGTGGCCCTATATTGATGATATCGACATTTTTGTTCTCCAGTAACTAACTTTACTATAGTCTAAAACTATTTGTCTATGATATTTTTTACATGGACATCATGACACTTTGTATAAATCACATGCTTGCGAGTTATTTGTTCATGTTTCTTTCGCGATCACCACGTGAAACTTCGAATGACAAATCTATTTGTTTTCTGAATATGATACTACAGATAATTAAATTAATTCTTGTCCTCGTGAAAATCCGTTAACGGTTTTCATCCTTTATCATGTCAGTGACACGTTAACTTCTGAAAACACAAATACACAAATGATTTTCTAAACATAACACTAGAAACGGCACGCAATATTGTGTATTTCTATGAGACAGATGCTAGTGCTTCTTGATAAAATGAAAATAATGCACGGAATAAAATGAATGTTCATTAAAGGAAGTTTTAATCGCAGTCTCTGCAAACAGAGACAAACAAATAAAATTCTTTTTTGCCATCAATGCATGATATTTAACAAATTTTGTTATCGGGGATTTTACAATTCGCAATGTGTTCTTTGTGATTTTTCAATAGATTTTCTGGAACGATGCATATAAAATCGATGATAGGGATTTATTTTTATGCCATACTAAAATACGGAATTATTTCCCCCCACAAAGCATTAATTCACATTTGCTTCTTACAGATTACATTTTGTCCAACATTTTATATATAAATGTGGGTTTGTTTGTGTGAGATTTGGTAACATTTGTAAGAAAATATTTGTATAACATGAGGGTATACGTAAATAAATTATCACATAAAATATCGTATGCATATTTCTTATGATATAAGCAACTGAAGAAATATATATACGATAATTTACGTGATACTTTAATATATGATCTATCTATCTATCTGTCTATCTGTATCTATCCATATCTATCTATTTATCTATCTATATATGAATATATATATATATATATCTGTGTATGTGTTAAATAAACATGATTCCACGTACGAAGAATTTTGCGTACGTAGAAATATAAGTCTTCCTCAGGAGTTATAAAAGAAGTGAATATACATAATAAAATTTCAAAAAAAGGTTAAAAATAATTATTACGATAGCGTGACAGAAACCACTGTCGACATTGTTTTCCGTGGTATAAATTGAAGAAGAGTATATATATATATATATATATATATATATATATATATATATATATATATATATATATATATATGAAAAATCACTCTCCATAAATGAAAACATCTAATACATATGTAACCTGATCAAATCATTTCAGATTATATTATGTCATGAAATAACGTCATCATAAAAAACAGTTTTAAAATTATGTTTACTTTAAAACTGAAATAAATTATGTAATATATTTTCAACTCGATATAATATATTTTAATAAATTCAATTGCTCTTAAAACACAAAGCTTTTCCGGTGTAATTCCGTATCGGAAGATAAGGTTTGATATTTTTTAACACAATTTATTTAATACATACATAGATACATACATACATAGATACATAGATACATATATATATATATGTATGAATTATTCACACAAAAACAAATGCAAAGGTTAATGATTTAATTGACGAGAAATCCATCGTCGCAAACAATTCAAATAATATACAAAAACCTCAGAACCCGTTATGAATGAAAAGATCCTTGTTTCTATAAATTTCTGCCGCATTAGTTCTTATTTTTACTACAAACTTTCGTCTCTTCCTACAGACATCTTCAGGTATGGAATAGATGTTGTTCTTGTTTTTTTTCTCTCAGTAATAAGAGGACAACGAAAATATATGTATTGTTGTATCCGAAAATGCTATTGGAAATGAGTTATTGTTTTTGGAGTGTGCAGTAGCAACGCTGAGTTTGATTTTAAATTTTTTACAGTTGTGCGTTCATGTACAAATATGGTGATAAACGAATTTTTTACTGGTAAATTTTCTGTCATTGTTTGCGACGATGGATTTCTCGCCAATTAAATCATTAACCTTTGCATTTGTTTTTGTGTGAATAATTCATGAATTTGTAAATTGATTGCACGTTTATCGAAATTAAAATAACTGATTCAAGTGCGACTTTTGGATAATAAGTGCGACATTACTGTAATTATTGAACAATATAGTTCATGTCACTTTGACAGAAAATTTACCAGTAAAAAATTCGTTTTATCACCATATTTGTACATGAACGCACAACTGTAAAAAATTTAAATCAAACTCAGTTGTTACTGCACGCTCCAAAACAATAACTCATTTCCAATAGCATTTTGGATACAACAATACATATATTTTCGTTGTCCTCTTATTACTGAGAGAAAAAACAAGAACAACATCTATTCCATACCTGAAGGTGTCTGTAGGAACAGACGAAAGCTTGTAGTAAAAATAAGAACTAATGCGGCAGAAATTTATAGAAACAAGTATCTTTTCATTCATAACGGGTTCGGAGGTTTTTGTATATTATTTTAATTGTTTGCGACGATGGATTTCTCGCCAATTAAATCATTAACCTTTGCATTTGTTTTTGTGTGAATAATTCATGAATTTGTAAATTGATTGCACGTTTATCGAAATATATATATATATATATATATATATATATATATATATATATATATATATATATATATATGCATATATATATAGATAAGATAGATGAGTGTAACAACAAATAAAAATGAAAAGAAACAATGTAAGATAAAAACAGACATATAGTACTATCTACTAACTCCTTACAATCTTATATCCAAAACAATGGATACATCAATATAAATGTAATTACAACTACATCCATAACTACTAGGAGGATTATCAGAAGGAAAAATACTCATAACAATAATAACACGTGTTCGTTACAATATACTGCTTGAAGTTGCTCAAATATATATAAAATAAAACGTATACATGAAAGGTATTGGATATTATACACAACAATTTCTCAAATGCATTAGTCATAGATAGAAATAGTTTTAACCACAACTTCGCTCTAAAGAATGTCACACTTATTAAAAGTGAACGTAACTTATTTAGTCTGAATCTAGTGACGCTATCGAATCTTGTCAAAATATAAATCTGCTGCTCGGATTTTTTCAAATAACTCTTTCCTGAAAGAAATACATTTTATATTATATATATATATATATATATATATATATATATATATATATATATATATATATATTAGTAAACGGTCATGATTATGACAGTAAAATAACAAATAAAATAGAAGGGTTTAATTTTAAAACAATTATCAAAGTGCAACAATTTCATTTTAAGTTGTCTTTTTTTCCAAATTATTTAGGACAAATTTTCAACCTTGAATCCGTAAATGACATCCGTTTCTCTAGATCAGGTCATATTTTTGTGCTAAATTTTATAAAAATCCGATCTTCTGACTAATCGATTACATCTTTTTTCTGACATTATCTATTGAATTTTTTTAACATTTCATATAGGAAATATGTTTTTCAGAGACAAAATTTGTTTTCTAACACAATTTATTAATTAAATGTTACAAACGTCGATTACAATATATTGAATAGCATGCATTGATAAATGTAAGTACATGTAAATTGCATGTTACGTCATCATTGTTCAAAATTCATACTTGAAATTCCGTTTATTCTAACCCTTAGAATGAACAGCGGCAGTGGTGTCCAACAGCAATCAGCAATCAGGACTTCATCTCAGTTCCTGATAACTAGTCTAAATTATATTGACTAATAAAATAACATTTCTGTTTTGTATTCTATGGATTTGTATCGTACAGTTTCATTGGTGTTTTAAGATGTGAGCACTTTATTGCGTATTATTGGGTTATAAATGTTTTGAAGGATTGCTTTAATATTTATGTAGGTATTTTTGGCTGAAAATATTTCTGATAGTTTAAAGTGATTACGCTTATAATTAACATAATAATTAGTGTGAAATATTTTCCTTATTTAGTTATTTTCATGGACAGGACAATATAAACAAAAATGTAAAATATTATGTGACGTTTTCATTCAGCACATCAAGATTTTCCAAAACAAGCATAAAAGTTGGGACAATTGATTTGGTTTTGACCAATTATTTAAAATATATTATACATAAATAAATTCCTAACTAAAATAAAGTAACGAATAATTGTATGAAAAAAGGATTAACAACATTTACTCATTTTGTTTATTAGACATTAAATTACAAAACCATCCACAATTTACCTCGATTTTGAGTTAGTATATTTATTTACGTTCTTAAATTTAAAATGTCTAAAAAACTAACGAGGTTTATATTTTTGCTTATAAATTCAAAATAAAACTCTGCATTGCCTTTAATAACGTCTATATGTGGATGAAACGCGTCGGCGAATTTCAGTTTTCCTTTTGTTATTATTCACACACACACAAACTCACACACACAAACACACACAAACACACATATATATATATATGTGTGTGTGTGTGTGTGTGTGTATGTATGTATATACTGAGCCAGCATATTTTCATTCAAGCATGTTTGTATAAATTATTTAGACATATTTTAGTTACACGTAAGTTACCTCCCTTGAGTAGAGGTTAAAAATTATTCGGATTTTACGGTGTTAACATTTAACACATCCACAGATATACAACCCTTGATGATGGTCTCAAATGAGATTAAAAGTACTTGAGAAAATAAAATTTATTTCAAAGAAGATTTTGGAATAATTCTTAATCAGTTTTCTACACCGATTTCGAAAAGAATTGAATTGTCTAAATTATGTAGCTAAGTAAAATATATAAAATTATATATATATATATATATATATATATATATATATATATATATATATATATATATATATATATACGTATATAAACATTTGCATTACATGTATATATATTATCTATATTTATCTATATTTATATATTTTAAGACATCTTCATGTTTATACATCCTTTTTATAGACTCAAATAAGTCAGTAAATGCTCTGTTTATGATAAACATACATAAATATTTATATCTATAAAAAGAATGTATAAACATAAAAAATGTCTTAAAATAATTGTCGGACTTTGTCCATTTCATAATATATATATATATATATATATATATAGCACATTATGAAATGGTCAAAGTCCGACAATTATTTTAAGACATTTTTTTGTTTATACATTCTTATTTATTCTATTTTTATATATATATATATATATATATATATATATATATATATATATATATATATATATATATATATATATAAATAGAATATATATATATATATATATATATATATATATACCTGGTGTATCAAAATACTTTTTTTCAAACAAGGAGAAACGTCCATCTTATGCCCGAAATTTCTTTTTTTGCTTGTCGGTTATTAAATTTAAAGTTTACGGTAGACGCTGTTAAATGTGCAATTCAAGATACAATCCAAAAATATATACCATCATGATTTGTGGTGCTACTGATTTTGTCTCAGCAACAAAGATTAGATGATTCGGCCTCCTGCAGTGTGGAGACGCAATCTGATTCTGTCTATCATACATTACCATTCGCCCGGCCGTATGAAAAAATCATATCTGCCTGTCCACAATATGAATATCCTGTCATTATTAAATGTAATACTTCTCAGTTAACTCACTACTACTTGGAATATAGATTAGCTACAAATATACTCGAATGACAACTCCAATCTAGTCTACATGGCAACATAGCGGCATCAACCGTAATTATTCTTTAAACTGAACAACATAAAAACGAAGTATTTGAAGACGCATGATTATATGGACTTTTTCTCCTTGGTTATTGTGAGAAAACCGCCTCTCAATTTTGTAAAAGTATTTTTGATACGCCCTGTATATGGTTATATGTTTGGTCGAATATAATATATATATATATATATACATATATATATATATATATATATATATAAGAAAAAATGTGTATGATCTTCCAGTACACCTGGTAACATTCAGTAGTTTTTCGTGTTTTTACTGACACTTCTTTAAATAAGACAGAGGAAGTATATATTGGTTCTTGTGATGTGACCACAGCTTTCAATTTCGTTTTCGGGATGGTAGATTTGAGGTCTTCCAGTTGGCCTGCTTCTTGTTTTAAACTGCCCGATCCGGCATCATTTTGACGCAGATTACACATAAAATTTTTTGTTGTAAATCTGATGTTAATATCTTAGATTCAGACATACAAAAAAGATTAGTAAATTCAGTCCGAAGTAATCGCCTTCCTATTTGTTTGAAATGATATGATTGCAGGATAGCAGATACGCTGTGGAGGCTTAGTTGAATTTTTAAAAATACTTTAATGAAACATTTGTCATGTTTTACTCACTACAACAAACCCAAATATACACAACTTTTATGCAAGACTTAACTTAAGCAGAATTACTAGCTTCGCATTAAGTAAGTATGCATGTGCTGAAAAAGAATTTTTAAGAAATACATTTTTCCAGTCCTCCAGCCAAAATTCAACAAAAAAAGTAAATAATTGGCGGTTTGTCTGTTATCACATTGTGGGATGGGTGAAAATAAAAATGTTAAAACTATCATAAAAAGCAGAAGGAAACTAACTGAAATTGGCTTAGCAACATAAGCAGGTACATCTGAAAAAAAAAAATTTCAGCCTACTAACATATTACTTCCTGTTGATGAATGGTTACAACCGACGATTGCGTTCCTATATTCCCTCTTTCTTTCTTACACCTATATATATATATATATATATATATATATATATATATATATATATATATATATATAGATAGATAGATAGATAGATAGATACAACTAGTGAGTCAGAAAAACCTACCTAGGTTTCACCTAAACGGATTAGTTAGGAATTTCCCTGACGATCCGTTTAGGTGAAACCCTAGGTAGGTTTGTCTGGCAAACTAGGTGTATATAATTCTGCTCTACGGTTGTATTGAGCTCTTTTGTTAGTTAGTTGTTTACTCGTATCGGGGGTTTTTCTTTGGGCTTCAAACCTGCATCTGTGCGATTTTTTTCGACAGACTTTCATGTTTCTAGCTCTTTCTTTTTTTTAAAAACTTTTTTTCCTCGAGATTGATTTGATTATTGGCAAATCAAAAATTTGAGGGTTTTTCGAAACGAGTATAGTTATCTATATTTGTATATATATATATATATATATATATATATATATATATATATATATATATATATATAATACCTGCATTTGGAAAAGTTCCTGACATTAGTGAGGAACATTTCTCTAGTCATCAAGAACATGAAAATGAAGAAGTGGTGTTTTATGTTTAAGTTTCTCATCTTTTTTTTTCCGAAAAGGCAATAAGTGATATATAGTTACGATCTCCTCTTGTCAAAGTTCCCTGCCAAATGTTTGGGAAGACAGAGAATTGTTTCAGAAAAATGTTTTGGATAAACAAATTCATCTGTTGTGTATATATACAAACCCCTATATAAAATTTAAACTCATTTTTCTACAAACTTTGTAAATTTATTTGCATAAGCATTGGAAATTTTGTTACAATATGATATCTTTTTTTCTAAGCTGGAGAGCAGAAATTTCCAACTATTTCCGCTCCATTGCTTTGTAGAGATTTAAATCCATCTACATTAATGTGTGATTGTAATTAACTTTCAGGAACGGTTAAGATGCCAAGAATTAAGAAAAAAAATATTAGTATTGACAAATGAGACCAAGCTGAAATTCTTTCTATAGAAGGGTATTCCGAACATTGGATTGCTAGAAAAGTACAGATATGAGGTGCATTATTGCCTGCAGCAACATTCAGAAACCGGCGCAAATGTCGACAGTAAAACATCTGGGGGACGTAGATTAACATCTGTTGCGACGCATAGACACTTTATCGTGTCGAGCAAAAGCAACAGAAGAAAATCAGCTCTTTTAATAACTCCTGAATTGAATTCTTCACGTAAACATCCAATATCTGTTATGACTGAGAAGTGTTTTTTTTTCTGTTGGCCATAAATGATGTGTCGGTTAAGAAACATCTATTAAAAAAGAAAAATAAGTTGAAAAGTCTAAAATGGGCAGAACAGCACAAAGATTGGATTTAAAAGATTGGAAAGAGTACTATGGACTGATGGATCCAAATTAAAATTTTTTGGAAATAAACGAAAAATGTTTATCAAACGAACTTTTCACGAACAAATGAGTGAATATTGCGTTGTGCCAGTTGTTAACAATTGCGGTATTATTGTAGTAGTTCGGGGCTGTTTTGGAGGTGCGATTACTGGAGACTCTCTTAAAAATATTGGAAGAGTATCATTCAATACTGCAGAAGCAATTAATTCCTTCTAGCTTCCGCATTCTTGTACAAAATTTGTTTTGCAACAACATAATGATCCAAAACACAGCTCAAAACTGTGTACAAATTATAGAAATCTAAAAAGAAATAAGAAAAATTCGAAAATCATGACTCCTCAGTCTTCAGATCTTTCACCAATTGACCTAGTTTGCGATGAAATAGATCGTAAAGCATTGGCAAAAATTCCTCAGTTGATATTCTTGTATACTCCGAATCATGAATGCTATATGCCTTCAGTTATCTTTTTTGTACTTTGTAACCGTAAATGCTATTCGAATCTCTTACATTCAATATTAGAAAGCCTAGCCATTGGATATGATTGATTTTGGTCAAAATGATTGAAATGTAGTCATTTTGGATTAAGCTATTTTGTTTTGGATGTGTAGTCAACAGACCACTGCTTACCTTTTTACGATCAAGAGTTGTATTAATTGAAGGGAGATAATTTCCTTTTTTTTATAAACATGGGTATTTGATTACTGTTATTTAATGCTATGAAATGTTTAGTAGGTTTGGCGAATATTACCATAAGGTTTATTTTGGGGTAGGATACATTCTGTCTGTGAATATTCTGCAAAATGTTAATCTGGTCATTAAAAAAAAATTGTTTCAAAGCCATTCTTGTACATTTATTACACGAAACAAGGGTTAGGTTGGCATGAAGGTATTCAGCAGAAAAAAGTAACCGGCGAATCGCGTTCAACTTTCGGCTAATACTCTTGAAATACTTTTGGTTTGGTGGTGTTTCCTTTGTCAAGAATCCATTTACAAATGAAAAGAGCATCTGGAATCGTTCAACACTGTAAACGAATTCTGTTAAGTGAAAACAATTCAAACAAAATCTTTCACCTAAGAACACATTTTGGCCGTCTCATTTTAATGAGCTACCAGGGAAGGCTCCTAGACTGAAATGTAGATTACCTCAGCGTTCAATAATCCAGTTTTTAAACAATCAATGGGAGGAGGAGTTAGCAATATACGTAGTTGATTAAAACTTGATCCTCGCAAGCAGTTAGCAAGACAATAGCAAGATTAAGCATAATGAAAACATGAACTTAAAAACAAATGTTAATCCTCTGACACAATAAAACATTGATAATCCATATCGCTAGTTCACGGTTAAATATGGTTAGAGTTAAGCTGACCTAAAAAAAAAAAAAAACAATTCGGCTTGTTTTAAAAAATTCCGAGTCACTGTCGACTGAATCCTTAATGTTAACACTGATGGAAAATTACTAATCGGAATCTCATCAAACCTCTCTAGAGATCTGCTGACTGCAGGAGTTTATTTAGTTTGAAAAGAAATCTAAAAGCGAGCGACAAAAAAAATGTTTTTTCCTCCATATTTTTAACGTTCATATTGTGAATAATTCACTAAATCTGTTCAATTCAATAAGAAACAAAAATCAATGAAGGTGTGAAATAAAAGCTTCCAATATCGCAATATTCTTTTTAAAAGCAGTTTTCTTTGTATGCATTCTCTATTCTTTTATGTCCTTCCTATTTTGATAGACTTAATTGTTTCCCTTTGAAAAGGAAGCAAAATAATCCAAAGTCCATTATCTGCAGAGTATTGAGCCAAACAGTTTTAGAAAAATAAATGAATTCAGTGCAATATTTACACAGCAAATCATTCTCATGTCTTCTTTCAGACCATTTATGAAGTTTATGGAATGTTTTATATTGATTCAGAATCCTTTTTTTTCTGAATAAACTTCTCATTATTCTGAATTTTATTCAATATCATTTAGTAAAACGGGGAAAACTTTTTTCTCTTTCCTTCATGTAATTTTCAATTGCAAATTTCTTTGTATATTCTGTTGCTCGTCATTATAAGAATGGAATCATGGAATAAGAATACATTGTAATCTCATGTTTTCCGTCTTGTAACAAGTATTCCGTGTATATGTTGAAGCGTTTTCTACATGTTAACGGAATACTTCAGTATATTATTTGGATGTTAATTCGCATATTTATTTTTGGTAGAATTTTGTTTTAAGAAATACTAAATAAAATGCATGTTGTTGAACTGAAGTTAATTTACGTTTTCAACAATTATGAATGTTTTATAAATTTACAACATGCGTTGAAGTTACAATTTTCCTCCGAAAAGATAACGATTTGGAAAAACTTTCAGCTGTGAAATTTCTAAGGCCATTTTTATTTGGAGAGTTGCTTTCTTAATGAAGAAAAGAAAGCAACTCTCCAAATAAAAATGGCCTTAGAAATTTTTCTTTCCTTCTTTTTTGAGGGGGATATTTTTTCAGCATGGTGAAAAATACCATTCTGACTGAAATTTGATTAATCATTATTCACAGTATTTACAAGCGAACTATTCTCCTCATCTTTCTTGTAGTCATCATATTTCGGCTGCTGTTCTCTCTGACCTACAACATGAGGTAGACCAATGGGTAGAACGATCACGGAATTGTGGTATCATCAGCAAAGATGAGAACAACAATCCGCCTCTAAATATTGTAAAAGATATGTGTCTATTCTAACGTTACTGCTTCTCATGCACATCTGGTAGAATCTGCAATGCTATCGTCATTATAATATGTCGATTTAGCATTATTTCTTCTAACATCCCTAAGACCAATATTCTTACATTTGGTTTAGAATAGAAATTTATAATGTTTGACAAGTTTATCACATCATATAATTGGTTTTCATCTCAGCCTTCTCGGTGGTTTATCTCCCGATCCTTATAAAAGGGATAGTCATTTAAAAAAAAAAAGAATATCTACTGACGGGAATCGATCGCGGATTGGCCATATCGGATTCTCGTCTCTCAAAGATGACGCCACAACCATTAGGAAACGTAATGACTGGTCTGTGCTTGTATCTTAGAGGATATTTCATGCCGTACAAATGATTTTACTGATACAATAAACTACTTACAATAGACGCTAATAAGCAGAGGCATACACACTTTCCTTTAGTTTTATTATTAGTTTCCACTCGTGTCAGTTCTAATTACTGTAGACGAGGAGGAGGAGAAGGAAATGCATCTGTATCACATAGGTATCTGCAAACTATATTTCAATGTAAGCAGTTTAAACATCAAAAAGAAATGCGTAGCTCAGCAAATGTATTCAATCTTCTTGAATGACATTTATTAGATTGTAAACGTTCGATTTTGACATTATTTGCCCATATTGATTATCTTTTTCACTGGCTGATAGCTTACTGAACAAACAGTTTAATAACAAGATTTAGAAATCGATATACTCCTATCTCTTAGCCCGACACACATTCACCCCCCCCTGTCCAGAACACTGACCCACATTCTCTACAGCTGGGCTCCCATCAATGACCATAACTCTCCACTTGCAAAGGTTATTGATTCTTTATCCAATAACCACGAAGACTATCGAACACGATTTTCTGCAGTGAATTTACTTGAGTTTTGTTTTATATTTCGTACAATATAACGCATATATTTGATATTTTTTAAAGTTTATATAGCTAAATTCTGCATTTGAAAGTCTTTAATGAAAATCCGTTTTTATATATCTATCTATCTATCTATCTATCTATCTATCTATCTATCTATCTATATTATTATTATTATTATTTCCTCTTATTCCTTATTTTCCGGGTCCCAACTATAGGCCTAAGTTCGGAGACATTTTTGCTAAAACAATACACAAATATCACAGGTATTTTAAACAGATAATGTGTAGTTGTGAGTATAATTGTACATTTTAGTTCAATTTCTTGCATTACTTTCAAGCATGGAATAATGGGAATCCTTTCAATTAGTCTATCGGAACCTTTCCCAATCAATTCGAGGGCTCCAACTACAGCGGTAATTATAGATTTCCATATGTACCAAATTCTTGTAGATTCCACTTCAAAATCCTTGTATTTTGATAGGTTTTTGAAAATATTCAAAGGTACATGAAATCTCTCGGGACTGCCATGTCAATAAGAAAGCACATTCTGTTTTTGTTGTCTTTGATAACGATGTCTGGACGATGAACTTTGATTGCTCTTTATTATTATTATTATTATTATTATTATTAATTATATTTCGATTTGTGATATGGTCACACTAAATACCAAGTCTGCGGGAAGATTTAGGCAGTTAATGGTGTGTTGTTAGGTCTTCCTTTCAAGATTTGTTTTTCTAACTCCCATAAAATTACTAGCGTTACATTGACAAAGTCATTAAAAGCCTGTGGGATATACTTATCAATACAATTTTTGTATCTCTCTTTTTTTCAATGTGTTATTGTGTTCCATTTTTATCATTCCAAACGTACATTTTATAACTGGTACTATTGTTGTTTTCAATTTCCACATTTGTTCTATTTCGATTGCTGGTATTGATAATTCTATAGTTTTTAAATTTCTTGGTTCCTACGATAGTCCGCTAGGCAAGCCATATCTATTAGTAGGCAAGCCATATCTATTAGTAGGCAAGCCATATCTATTAGTAGGCAAGCCATATCTATTAGTAGGCAAGTTTTTTTCTTTTCTTTTCGGTTTTTGAATATTATGTCCGGCCAATTTGCTTCAATTTTTTTTTCTGTAAATATGTGTAATCCACTAGAATGTTGATGTCTTCTGTTTCTGTAATCTGTGCTGGGTGATTTTCATACCAGTGCTTATAAACATCTTCTCTAAAGTGTTTGCAAATTGTCCAATGTCTATCGTGACGAGTTTTATATTTATTTGGCGTATCCTGATATCCGATGGTCTATGGTTTCCTGATATTTGTCATGGAACCTACATTTTGGATCCACACGTGTCTGAATGATTCTACTGAAAAGTATTTAGTTTTACACTTCAAGAATAAAGCCTTCTGTTTCAGCCTTTAATACGCATGTCCGTAACCACTGATGAATGTTATCTTTATCAGCATCGGGTTTATTAGCACGTTCTGGATATCGGTCATGCAGATGTCACTTGCTAGCGTTGTTTAATCTGGTGAAGAACATTATACTTGGCTTTTTTTTTCATAATTTTTGCTGTAACATTTGGTTCTTGTTTTTTATTTTGGTTTTCTACCGTATCTACTAAATGTAAATCTAATTTGTACTTATAAATTTCTTCATTGATTGAATAATTTTTCTTTCTGTTTTTGTGTTGTTTGACTAATTGTATCACCCAGTCTACTGTTGATTCCATGTCTGTTAGTACGCTAATAGTTGTTTTCTTGAATGCCAATTCTAGCTGAATAATACTTATTCTACCTTCTTTACGTGGTATGTATAGACGGTATATATCAGCTTTTGCATGATGCATGTTATGCTTAGAAAGAAGCTGTCTTGTTTTAGAATCCATTTGTTTGATATCACTAAGAATATAGTTCAAGATGTTGAAGGTTCATTGAACCACTGGGATAGCAAAACTATCAATGGCCATAATTCTGTTTTGAGTATCCAGTTTAGTTTTTAATATCCTCTCGCACACTTCTATTTTTGCATTATTGTTTTCATTTTTATGGTAAATTCTTTCAAATTCATTTACACAGAGGTACATATAAGCTTCTTCTTGCTCTAAATATTTTATTATTACCCAAGGGTCTAATCTAATAGAGGGGGTGTATTATAATGATTCTCGTAAAACTGTGGCTTTAGAAAATTTATCCAAACCGAATTTCATTTCAGTGTCAGTACAGACATTTTTTTCTGTTTTCAGGAAAGCTTCACACACATTGTCATTTCTAGCATACAATTCTTCTTCTTCTTCTTCTTCTTATTATTATTATTATTATTATTATTATTATTATTATTATTGAGTATACATGTTTATGTAGACATACCTTTTTTAATAGTAAAATTTCCATTAACCAGCCTAGTGATTTACCGCGAGGACATAAAAGGCAAATCACTGCTCACTTTCCGCATTTAAAACCCGGAAATATCTCTTTGTGAATTTAAAAATCTATACCTGCCAAAATTATGTTCATGCCTGAGATCCAATTTTAAACAATTAATTAATTACATACTGACACTGTTTCTTATTACAACCAGCGTTATATTTACTGGGTAGTTGTGCTTGAGTACATATCGTTAGAAAATGATAACTACCCAAGCAAAATCGTCTTTGCCGACGAAATTCTCATAAAACGAAGAAGTCTCTCTAGACTGGAACCGATCACATTCCTTTAATGGAATTTCCCAGATTAATATAATCAATATATACTAGTGTATCGGAATTCGAAAATATATATATGACTCCAAATCAGTGAACTTCCAACAACAAAAATGTCGGAGTAAAAACAAATGGTTGAAATTAAATGAAAAATCTTTGAAGAAAATGCATGACTAAAATATAAAAAAGACAAAGGTTTAGATTCAAATAAAGTAGCGTAATTTTAAAAAAAATACATTTTTTTATCTTTGTTTTTGTAGACAGTGAGAAAATAAGTGGATAGATGTGATTAGAAAAGAAGTTACTATCGATCAGAGGAGATCATAGAGACTGTATGTAGGTTTGGGGTAGGATGCAAATTTGAACTAATGACTCCATCAGATTGAATGTGCTCTGCGTTCAATGAATATTTTTTATGGTGTTGTGTAGATGTGCAACACCATTGGAGAGACGAACGAAATCGAGTCGGATTAACTCGTGGGAATCGTTTCCTATATTTTCTATAAATGCAGTGTCAATTCTGGGAGTGAACAATTGTCTGTTCACAAGTTTCTCTCCTTTTTAGCTCTTAATAAAGCTTGTTAAAATTTCTATCTCTTCTAATCCCTGTTCTGTAAACCATTAACCAAAATCCTATTTGTTAGTTCACGGGCTGATTTCCCCTCTCCCTCTTTCTTTTAATCTGTCCTGTGAGTGTCAATTTTTCTAAGCCGTCTCTCATTATGTACTTTACAAATTGCATCTGTTTATTTCTTATTCTAAATACAAATACACTTTTCCATTATATTTCCTTCCAAATATCAGCATTGTAATCAATCCATGATATCCTCAGCATCCTTCTACAAGACCAATTATTTTGTAAACTGCCATATGGTTGTCGAGCAGGAGGATTTATATTATATAACAGTTCCGTAATATTTCTTTTTGCTACCACCTTGCTAAGCTTTTAGGAAGCCATCTTTCGCTTTATCAATGGGCTTTCGCATTTTAGTGTCGCATTTTACATCCTCCGATAAAAAATTGTTAAATATTAATATTTTTCTACTTGCCTGAATTTGGTACATCCAGTTTTTAATTCGCATGTTGGGCAGTTACTTTTATCGGCAACCGTATATTCTGCCTTCATAGAATGCTTAGTTATTTCATCTCGCTTTGTTTCACTATATTCTGTAGGAATTCCTATAGTTCCTTTTAAATGTCTACTGTCAACACTGTTTCATCTGCATAACTACTTTTGTTAAGATTATGAATAATGTCAGGACTTGTAATTCTTTGAGGATTCCTTCACTGTAAAGATTGAATATGAACGATGATAAGACACATCATTGTCTTACGACCCTATTTGTTTTTGTGTATTTATTGAACTTATTTCGTATACGTATGCTGTTAGCTCCCAGTATAGGTTTTGGATTATTCAAATATCCTTCCCATGTATGACATTTTCGGCTGGAATTTTGAAATCCAAATTAGAAACACTTTGTTTAAAATAGTTTTTCTCATCGCCTCAAAAATAATTGCTGACTTGATTTGAATTTATTCTAAGCCATATGTGATGGCTTCCATTCAAGTATCTATAAAGCTCACTACATTGACCTTTCAGTATAAACATTTAAAGATTTAATTTTGATTATTTTAAAGATTTAGTAAGTATTTTGTCCCAAGAAAAAGAATTGGGTTATAACAGCTAAATATGATTGTCACAAGATTTAGTGGTAAAACTAGTTTAACATTCATGGATTGTTGCAAACGAAGTTATGCTGTCGGTAGCTTTCTTATGTTAAATCTTTGACGTGCTACTTAACTTGCATAAATGGTGAAGTTTCTATACAAAGGCTTTATTGCAAGTGTTATCAAAATAGCGGTTTGTCTAAATTTAAAATTTAATTTCAATATCCTGAATTTCATATCGTTTCTGTCTACTGCCAGATGTATGCATACGTCTGCCTCAATAAAAACGTATCTCAATATATCAATTTACATTTAGAAGACAGCAATATCGCAAACAGAAAATGTCAGTCCTTCTAGACTAAAGGAGATCCCTGAGAATTATTTGCTCGTATTATCTTATTCCGGGTAATGTCCAGTAGAAGAGGACAATCGGTGTGGAATGACTGAATTATCTGCAATAGCCAATTGGTTTTAGACGGATGTTTGTAAACAGTCACACTACAATGGGTTCCTTTCTTGATGGAATATCGCGATAAAACCTCACAAAGCCATTAGAAACGAAATTAGGTTTTGATGAATGGCACAATTCTTGCCTCTGAGGAGATTGTAGGCATTGGTTAAAAAATACTATGTAAAAAAGTAAGCGAATCTTTAAGTGATAAATACAAATGAGTTTCATATTCATGTCAAAAGTATGCAGTCTTTCCATCGACGAGCCAATAGGTTTCTCATGATATTTACCTAATGTCGTATTCAGGATCATTCCGTCGTTTCTTTCCTAATTTGTTTCATCAAAAACATGAATGCCACAAGAAATGATCAAGGATATATAATGCGATGCACACTAGAAAACTGAAGAATAACATACTTCAGATAGACCAGTGAACACAAATATATTCTCTCATTAATGAATTCATGAAGTATATTACTTGGGAAAGGTCATTCGTCAAACTGAATGAAGAAAGCCATTAGGGAGAGAATGAGCTCTTATATACAAAATGACATTCCATTGTGAATGATTTTACTTTGGAAATAAGTTATAAATTATTTTATTTTCATTTTTTGCAAATCCTAATAGTAACCGTGAAAATAGGCGCTTTAACAAATGAAAACTCGCGGATATTAAGTGGACAATTCGAAGAAGACTAGAGTTAAAGGAAAAAATATCCGGACATTAGAAAAGTGAATGACGAAAATTAAACTATTTTTAAGTAAAGATTTCAATATTTTAACTCCGTACTTCTTGGGCGAGAATAGTGGAATGTATACTTCATTCATTTACGAGATCAGGCACCTGATTTTCGACAGAATTATATATTGTTTCGTATTGTTATTCAAGAGATTATGGCTATTTAATGTAACATCACCGTTATGAAATATATGTCCATTTTTTGTTTCGTGTACACTTTATTTTGTAAGAAATATATCCATATTTTTGCGAATTTATGCTGTGTGATTAAACATATGAACAGTGCTTGCTCCCTAAAAAATAAAGCATATTATCTATCTATCTATCTATCTATCTATCTATCTATCTATCTATCTATCTATCTATCAAGCTTTCTCATATAAACATGCTTAGCGACAGTATATTATTATATATTATATATATTTATTCTCTTTTTATCATATTGAGCAATATGTATGAGGTAATGTTGAAAATTTCGAGGAACGAGAGATCAATGGCTTCAAAAGAATTTGGTACTTTATTCAGATTCTGAGAAGCACACTCGCGTACATATGTATTCAAAGAGAGAGAGAGAGAGAGAGAGAGAGAGGTGGGTAATTTGGAGTGTGAGTGAGAGAGGTATTAAGAAAAAGAGAGTGTGTTAGAGAGAAATACTTAAAAGGAGAAAGAAATCAAGCTATTACCTATATACTGTGGCAGTCAATAATATTCCGAGTAACTGAATTAACGTACACGCAAATATATGCACATATATATATATATGCATATGAATGTGTATGCGCAGGGTATAAAGTGTAAATTCTCCTCTAAATTAAGAAAAAATGACAATAACACTGACATCTCATTTTAACAGATGTATTAATCAAAATTACACAAAAATACCTTGAAATACTACAGAGTAAATTTATTCAACAATTCGAAATTGGCTCCAACCTCGGCCTCCAGACGATTTTGGAATTTTTTTTTAACTCGTTAACTTAGTGTACGCTGCCATAATCCTTACCTTCAGTTCATTTTTGAAAAATAACGTACTTCAGCTAGACCAGTGAACACAAATATATTCTCCCATTAATTGATGAAGTATATTAGTTGGGAAAGGTTATTCGTCAAACTGAATGAAGGAATATTTTTGATCCCTCGCTCAACTGCGTCCCATAAATAATAATCAATGGGGTTGCATTCTGGGGATTTACGTAGCCAGATGTATGGGATGTGGACGCAAAATTATCTGAAATCAATCACAGAGCACTCCTATTTGTGTGGCATGTTGAAGAGTCATGTTGCCAGACATAGGTTCTTCCAGAAGACAACCTCTTGAACCAAGACAGCACTACCTCTTCAAGGAATTTGATGTAAGC
This sequence comes from Acanthosepion pharaonis, assembly GCA_903632075.3. Taxonomy (NCBI): domain Eukaryota; kingdom Metazoa; phylum Mollusca; class Cephalopoda; order Sepiida; family Sepiidae; genus Acanthosepion; species Acanthosepion pharaonis. The sequence goes on along the minus strand of CAHIKZ030003325.1, from coordinate 1,740,877 downwards.
CTCCGTGTTGAGTCTAAGTCTCTCGGCAACAAATTCGGAAGTTTTTTCTTTCTTTATCAGAACGACCAGAATGATTTTTCCGACCTGCCGTACCTTGATAATGGTACGTTAGACGCATCCAACTCTTTCCTAATCATCTACACTCTCTTCAGATTGAAACCCAAACACTCTGAAATGTTCGTATTGGAGTTCCAGCACGAATGGCAAGCAGTACAGGTTGGTGCTTCCAAATTTCTGGATGAATGAATTGTATTAGAGTGCTCTTTTTCTCATAGACGGTTCGTTACAGATCCTACTATAATGTGCCGTCAATAATATCAAAAACAAACAACGCAAATACGCGACATTAAAAGAATAAAATGGCGACAATTTATCCATTGCAGCCTGTAAGCTTCTCCCTATGTGTATGTTTGTGCGTTCAGTAAGATATATTGCCCAATATAAAGTAAACCATTTATTTAAGAGACAAGTGATTAAAAGTCTGAATATCTTCGGCTGTGTTTAATTGCCCCTGATAAATATGGGACGAACATTACACGTAAACTAGTGTAATGACGCCATGCCGCGCACCGCTTGTGCAAAGCACTCATTAGCAATGTAAAATATGTTGAGCAACGAGCCAGAACGATGCGCTCAATTAGACATTGACGTTGTATATATCATATCCACCGATATTGAGTCGCACGCTTTCACAATGAGATTGACAGATCACATCAGTTGACGAGATGGCGCCGCCTTTTCTTTTAAGTTCACACTTAAGTTGCTCAAGAAAATTACTACAGCTAAAATTAGTACCAATCATAGTCATATAATTTATGGGATATATGTAGTTGAGGAAGATTTATAAGGGTTGGAGTTCTTGATTTAACGATATGAAAACTCTTTCGAATTATATATATATATATATATATATATATATATATATATATATATACAAGACTAGTGTATAGGAATTAATTCCAATAACCAAAAATACTATTCTTAAAACAGTGTTCAACACAGAATAGAGCAAATACAATTTATTCGAAAATTATAACATAAATATATTATAAAAACACTACAAAAATAGCAATTTTGTTTCAAGACTTATTGTGTCTTATCACGTGCTGCTATGGCTATAAATGTATATATATATATATATATATATATATATATATATATATATATATGTGTGTGTGTGTGTGTGTGTGTGTGTGTACTTAAGCATCAATCCTTCTTTTATGCACCTCATTTCATTGAATAGGACAGACAATTTTATTTGATTTAGTATTTTATACAATTTCTCATGGGATCTATTTTTTTTCTTTTCTTTTTTTGTTCTTTGTAGTAGGGGTGTTTTCACTCCATGGATTTCTTTATCTTTGTATTTCAAAGCAATGAACTCAATACTCATATTGAGTTAAGAAACATTCAAGGAAACACGATCGATCTGTCTGAAACATGATCAGATTCCGTGATGCAATCAGTCTGGTGCATCTTGATCAGGTGTCAGAAAATGAGACAACCTTTTCCGCTATGCCAAGTACACTGCCCAAAATATTTTCAAATGTTTCACTGAATTTACTTAATAACACTGGCTATTTGATTTAAAGTCAATCACTTGTAATCCATCGCTATGTGATGAGCACGAAGAATGTTTTCCTTGGTAGTGGCGGTTGAAAGATTTGTGTCCACTTCAGGAATCTCCCTTACACTTCTAAATTCAGTTGCCCACTTTTGCACTGTTGATAAAGTTGGAGCTTCGTCACAAGATATCGCAACCATCCCGGCATGAAATCCCTTGGGGAAAAAACCCTTTTTTCTGCAAGTAGCGGATAATTCCACGATGCCAAATTTGGAACATTTTGAACAGATAGACGACAGTTTAGCTAAAGTAAAAGAATGCAGTTAGTAATAGAATGAGTTGCATTAAATGCATGCAAGTTTACATAGATCTGAGATCAGCACTTCAAAGTCAGCTTATGAAGTTTTCAATCTGCACTCGTAGTTGTCGCTTCTATAAAAAAAAAAAAAATATAAATATTTAATAAATCAGAAGGTAATTTTTACCCGTTTATATTTCAGTCAATAAGCCTCTAAATGTTCTGACAATAAGTAAATAGTTGTTGTTTATATAAATATATTTAAATCTGTAATCTTGACAGATTGGTTCATTAGTCTGTGTAACGGCATATCAAAAACTTATGAGTCATTTAATACTGAGGTTTAAATTTCTTGGGTGTTGTGAGGTAAGGAAAGTATGATATATGTTATTTTGATTTAAAAAATAAACACATTGTCAGTGACACAGTGATCTTTGTTTGGACATGATTACTACAGGTGGTGATACATATGTTTTATGTTGTTTTTGTGTTGAAGTTATATTTTTTAATACAGTTCGGTTTCTTTAATAAATAGTAGGATATTATGTGATTGAATTTGTTTGGAGGCATATAAACATTGCGTTATTTAATGCCGAAATCTAAAAGATTCTGTAGGTAATTTTATACTTTCATAAAAAAGTATAATATATATATATATATATATATATATATATATATATATATATATATATATATATATATATATATATATGTGTGTGTGTGTGTGTGTGTGTGTGTGTGTGTGTGTGTGTTTTTTTGTTGCATTGATCGTAATTTTGATATAAAAATGTATTGTTTGTCTTTTATTATAAAATGTACGGCTGATATTAATTTGAATGTTCCCTATTTACCCCTAGCGGGGAACATAACCTGTGCAACAACTCCAGATCAGGCCAGAGTTGGTAAAAACAGCAATTAAGAGGTAATACCAGGCTGCTCAAAACCTCCAGTCTCCCGATGAAAGGTCCTACGGCCGGATGTAGTTTATCGTCATGTCCACGACGAGTGTCTCTAAGCATTTAATCGGTTAGGGGCATGCTTAATGTTTACTCACTTTATTTGAATCACTTGGCATTTAATTGGTTTGAGGAAAGCTAATATGCGGTCGCTTATATTTGAGTCGATGCACATCAAGTTGTTTCGGGAATAGGTCAATATTGGTAATTTATATTCGTCTAAAGGCAATCACTTCGGCAGTGGCACGTTTTCGGACACTTATCTTGCGGCACGGATGGAAACTGTGTCCAGTTATATTGTGAGAGCATACAGATTTAAAAACAACGACTTCATATCCTGATTTTGAATAAAAACAAATTATTTATCTCAGCCACCAGGCATACAAACTATATTTTCGCTTTTAATTCTTTATATGACATGGGTACCAATACCATACCAATGTTTCATTCTTTTGTTTGTTTGTAAAATTTTAATTAATCTACACAGCAAACGTAAAGTGCAAACAACGAGATTCGAAATCAGTAGACAATTAAAACTGGTGCTCAAGGCGAGATAAGCTAGTGAAATCAATAATTTGGCTTTTTCATTTTTGTACTTGATTAAATTATCAGAAGCGAAATACGCTTGGTGTAGAGGTTATCGTCACGAAGCTTTGAATATGCGCTTCGAGGTTTAATTCATACCGTCGTGCTTTTCGCTCTTATAGAAATACTATTGAAAAGGTTTGAAACCATTTTTCACCTCGCGGATTAGAGGTTAATAGCAGACCAGACTAGGCTCTCTAGCGTTGTGTGTCTAGCAGGCTTGGAAGGACTCTTTGAACGTGACTCTGCACGTGAAGCAAGCAATGCACCAACCTTAGAATAAACATATTTGCTACGCATAGCACAACAGCAACACCTAAGTTAGTGAGGCTGTATCTGTACACTTCACAGGGGAGGTCATGGTGTTAACATCTATACATCCTCGATTAAACACCAAAATGCTATGAAATATGTTGACAATGAAATGCCGTGAGGCATATGAATCGTCACAATGTCTTTCGTCACTAATTTCAAGTTTTCGCCGATTATGCACATTTTCATACAAATATCAAATATAGTGTGAATGGATCAGTTAATCTCTAAATACTAAAGTATAATTCTTTTTCAATTATAGCCAAAAGTAAAAATGAAACATGCGTTTAACACTCAAAAATGAAATATTTTATGACATATATTTACATATATTTACACACTATTACAAATTCGACCGTATATATATATATATATATATATATATATATATATATATATATATATATATATATATATATATATATATATATATGAATAGATAGAAAAGAGAGTGATCTAGAGACAGAGACAGACAGACAGAGATAGACAGAGAGACAGTGAAATAAACACTGCATCGTGAGTAGCAGTGGTATATTATAAGATTTATCACACCATAAATTAGTGATGTCTACATATACAAACTTTTCTCCTCCTTCTTTGAAACTTCAAGACTTGGGCGAATATGGCTCTACAACTCCTATATATTGCAGCGCTTAACTTTGTTTTTTCCCTGCCTCTCGTAACCCCCGTTCTGGCATCCATTTGTACAATCTTGTTAGATTGCTTATTCATTCCTTTCCTCTGTTCTTCTCCCTTTCCATATGTCTTAGGAGAAACAATTTCTCATCTTCCCTAATTATGCACTATTGAAATTTCAACTATTTTTGATTCTAAAGAGAAGTATTCCTTTTTATATTTAATTCCTCGTTAGTCACGTATATAGTCCATGGTAATAGAAGCATATTTTCTTATCGCAAGTCCGTTCTTTATCTGTCAGAATATTGTTCAGCGTTTATTGCCATAGAGATTAACTAGACACTAACAGTTCAATACCTTTCTCCTTGTTTCTAACGAAATTGTCCTGTTTCTTAATGTTTTCCTTAGTTTTTTAACTCGTAATTTATAGAGCAGTTTTGCATAATCTGTAATACATAGTGATGTATCCGCCTGGAGTTGTATTGCTTTTTTCGATATCATTCCGAGCATAGATATCACATTCCATGATCCAGTGTATTTACCGAACCCGTAAAGCTCTTGTCATATTTCCGGTTTATTTCTATTACTCGACTTATTCATCAGAATTCGTATGATAAAGTCAGTGATGTACTTCATTTAACCCAGAGACTATTGGGATATGCATTCATTTGCAACTGGCTCCTTAGGCAGAATTATGTAAGTTTACCTTCCGGTATATCAGCACTGTTTATTTTTAAATATTTGAGCTGAGATGCTTTCAATGCCGAAATCATATTTATCTTACATGAAAAATATATCCTTTCTTCATCATTATTCTATCAACTAATGGTTGCAGCGCATATATATCTATCGATATGCCTGATATATATATATATATATATATATATATATATATATATATATATATATATATATGTGTGTGTGTGTGTGTGTGCGTGTGTGTGTTTGTGTGTGTTTGTGTGTGTTTGACACTATTTAGCTCTGGTAATAGGTTAACTAATTATCCATAATAAATTAATCAAGGAAATGTGGAGAACAGAAAAGAAGATATCCCGAGATTTTATTTTTACTCTAAAAAATTTAACTTTCTCAAGAAATCAGGGATTTTGGTCAACGATAAATTCACAGAAGGGCAATGTGGCGTGCTTTTGACAATTGATTAATGATGAATATAAAAGTACTGGTTGGGAGAACACGAGGTGGCCAGAAAGCGTCGAAGATTTCATCCGAAATCGCAAAGACTTTGAGTTGTCCAAGCGACAGGTCAATATTTTAATTGTAAGAATTTTTCGCATAGGAAGATATTCCGAGTGACATGACCTTCAATATGGAAAGATTTTATTTTTAATTTTCTTAAAGATTTGCGTAAACGGTAGATTCACTAAAAGGCCATGTGGCTAGCTTTTGACAATTGATTAATGATACTGGTTAAGAAAACTCGAAATAACCAGAAAGCGTCGAAGATATCATTCGAAATCGCAAAGACTTTTGGATTTGGCCATGCGACAGGGCCATATATTAATTGTAAGACGGAAAACGGAATTTCATAAACAAATTTGATAATTTTGAATTCAGAAATCCTGAATAAACAGGAATGTCAAAGAGTTGATTAATGAAGCAGGCTTAGCCCCACCCGCACGACCGTGACGTCATTGGTCGGGAGGTAGCAATGGTAATAGGCGGACGTAAATTGGTAAGAAAGACGAAGAAATTACTAATGCCCACCGAAAGGATTTTGGTATGAGGTATCAATGTGAGAAGGAGGGAGTTTAGGAGGATGGCTAGTGGTTTCTTTTTTTTTGGGGGCTTTTTTTTCAGTTCGCTATCAGGAACCAGAGAGTTGCATCGCATATCCTGTCCGAGAGATTCCGGTCTCCGACCTTGCCTTTCTACAAAACAGCAAGTTATACTGACGAACGAAGCTAAGCCAACACTTTAAAAAGTCAACTGGTTTAGTTTTAAAGTGTTGCCTTAGCTTCGAGAAGTCCAGAACGTGCCTAGAAGCGTAATAGTGTTACCCCCCAGAAGAAACGGGTCTGGAAAAACATATACTACTTTATAGAACAGACTGATATAAGTTGATTTGCTTTCTTTTAACATAACCGAACCATTTTCAGGTTTTTAGTTATTTCCTTTTTCGCTTGTATGACATCACATCCAGTTTAGACTCATCTTGCCCTCCGGTCCAATGCCTGATTGTTCTCGTCTAAGAACGACGGAGCTGGTGTCGAACCGGTTGCATCTGGTGTCAAGCCGTTAAAATCGACCGACCATCCCATTTGGTACCCTGACCAAAGTATCCCACCGGGTAGCGACGACCGCCGATCGACTGGGTCACGTGTTAGTGGCAGCAACTAAGAGTCAAGCCCAAAGCGCTGGTAGGAGAAGTATCACAGCTTCAGGCGCGACTAGGAGTTGAGCCCGGGCCGACATTACTGTGATATATATATATATATATATATATATATATATATATATATATATATATATATATATATATATATATATATATATATATATATATATATAGTTTTAAGCTATGCGATATTTATGACCACAAGTGCTCAATATCAGGGATAGAGCGAAAAATATAAGAGTGGACACAAAGGCCAACAGTGAGTGACAACAATCCGTTTCGTACTACTTGCTAGCATGAAGACTGTGTTAAAAATAAATAATAATAATAATAATAATAATATAAAAGCTTTGCGCGTTCGGTAATTCAGGTGACATCTGTTTTACTATATAATTATACGCTATCTTTATTTCCCTTAGTGATTTTAGGATGACTATGATCTGAATAATGATGAAGTTTAATCTAATGACGATCTAAGTTAATGACACTGAAAATGGAGACATTTATGTCCCAGATAAATAAAATATTGAGGTAATCATGACGTGGTTTAATAACGAAATGTTGATAACGCCGTGTATCAACGAAATGATGAAATTTAATTTTCTCTTTTTGATTGATTGATTTGATTTTTCTAGCGCTTAGAAATTTGTGATTAGTTAAAACTGAACTATATGCTGTATTGTAAGAATAGATCATTTTCTGTGAATTAATATTGCATTAACAACATTTGGGCGAAAACAATGATTTTTCATATGCAAGTCAAATTATTTATCTCATAGTTTAAGCGATGGGGAAAAATGAATTCTTACCTTTCCCATGTATATTTGTGTATGTGAAAAAACAACTCGATTTCGAACTCGACACTCCAATTGCTCATTTTGAGCTATTAACGATTAAACCAACCGCATATCCACGAAGAATTTCTAAGGATAACATGAGCTAAACAATTCTTGAAATGATTATAAAGTCGTCAAATGAGTCCGTTCGAACGCATATTAAGAAAGTAGGTATCGAGTTTTAAAGACACAGAGGACACAGACAACTTGGCTTAACGGTAAAAAGCAGTGTATATCATTCATGAAATTACTGAATAAATGGGCGGTTGACAGCTGACCTGAGATGGAACAAATACATTGAGTCAATTGCTTCGTCCACCGCAAGGAAAGTTGGCTCCCTGTGTCGCGCCAGGAAATTTTCTCCCCGGAATCGATCCACCTTGCATGGAGTATTGCTGCCATATATGGTCTGGACACCCTTCTGTTTGCCTCGGGGTTCTTGATAGTCTCCAGAGGCGCATATGCAATATAATTGGCCCTGCTCTGGCATCTCGTCTACAGTCACTTTCTCACAGATGCGCCGTCGCCTCTCTCTATGTCTGTTTTACAAATACTTTCATGGCAATTGCTCCGTGAGTTCAAGTGCCCTACGAGGCTGGCATACCGCTCTCACCCTTTCACTGTCGAAACTCCTAAATATAGCCGTCTCTTCTACTCCAATAGCTTCATGTCTCGCACCTCTCGCCTGTGGAACTCCCTTCCTTATTCCAGTTTCCCTGAAAATAATCTCCAGCTATTCAAAAAATGTCAATCGACATCTCCAGTTGCCTTGATCTATCCACTACCCTTCTCCTCATCCTTTCTTCTATCAATCTGATCTTGCTCCAAATTTTCTGTAACCCCTTGCGTCCTAGTGGCTTCTCGCCTTGCTTGGCGTGAAACGCTGAAGAAAATGTAAAAGATTATAGGTTCCATAAAAGAAGACATATGATTAATAGCAGACTAAACCAGGAAGATGCAGAGAGCCATCATCCCCTTCTTCCTGAAGTGACACGATACAGAATGATTGTTTTCTTGCGTTACACAGAATAATTACGAAACTTTTCGATGTTTTCTATCAAACATTCATATCTATTTAGAGGCTTTCCACGGACTCAATTTATTTATTATCTCTAAATTGCTATGACTTTTGCGAACGAATGATTGTTTGCAAATATTTTTTCCATTGTTTAAGGTTCAGAATCGTCTGTTTGACTTCCTATGTTGCTTTCTTTTGCTTTCTCTGTTGCTTTGTCTTCTCATTGGTGTGAAAAAAGAAAGTAATGCCTATTCCAAAGGAATTAGACCGAGGTAAATGCACCAGCGTAGTAAGGAAATTGTACTTGGTTCATCGGTTCCATTTTTTATCATATAACCATTATGCTATCCATATATATATATATATATATATATATATATATATATATATGTATATTACATTATATACGACATTACATTGAATACGACAGACAAGGTGATTTTATTTAGTATGTATACAATTTTCTTATGCGATCTAATAATAGTTTTCTTTTCTAATGATAAATTATATAAAAACTGTCCGAATGTTCTTTTTATCCAAGCGTTTTCGGCTATACGCTTAGCCATTTTCAAGGATTAAATATTTTAACTGTTAAATAAGAAATAGTTTATTGTGTGTATGTTTCATAAAATGTTTTCATTTTTCCAAACACGGTCAAGATATTGTGTCCATGTTCGAAGTTCATATTATTAAGCGTTGTTTTTGTTTGCTATTATTAATAAAGCTTCCATTATTTTTAGCCTTTTTCTGGCATGCTATTATATTAGTGTTGTCAACAAGTATGTTATGAATAGTGTCTGGTAGGTCTCCATGAATATTTAAATTAGATCTAATTGAGCTATGGTCAGAAAGGTGTAGATTGAGTCTGCGTGTGAAACCCTATAAAATTATTTACGAATTTTGATTGATCAAGAATGCAATTCTTTAATGTGCATTTAAATTCGTAAATAATATTTGCCCTATTTAATTTTGTTCTAGCAAGGGAATTATTGCTTTTAACTATAGGGCTAAATATATATAATTATATAAGATTTTATATAATTTATCATCCGAAAAGAAAAAGAAAATTATTAAATCGAATGAGAAATTATATAAAAAAAACTAAATAAAAGCACCTTGTCTGTCGTAAAGGAAATGTGCATGAAAGAAGGATTACTGCCTAAATACACAAATTATATATATATATATATATATATATATATATATGTATATAAAGAGAGAGAGAGAGAGAGAGAGAGAGAGAGAGACGAGACTTTTCATGACACCAATTCATAACATCACTGACGAGACAATCCCGAGCACTCGTTGGAGTGTTTTCTTGACAAATTACATTCTGAATTTCGCAGTGACTTCTGGGAATAGACCTGATGACGACCGAGGAAAAGTCTCGGTGACTGCTGGAGAGACAACACACAGGATCATGTTGGATTGGCAGTTCAGCATGTACATTCCGTGAGGAATAATCCCAGATTTGCCATGACGGTGCACAACGATACATACCCCCCCAGGGAATCTTGAGAGGAGGGGGTGTAGAATAAGATTCCCGTTAGGACGGATATTTCGATACAGACCCTTATGCTTGATAAACGGACTGATTGTGATTTGCGACTGCGGGAAAGAATGTAAGATTCTGCGCGGCCTTAAAATACACCAGGCTTGGATGAAATGTATGGATGTGGGAAGTTCAACGCAACACACAATTTCAGCCCCTGGTGAGACAAAGGAGGTGCAGGACCGGGACTCACACGACAGTGCCCAGTCCCTCCAAGCAACAGATCAAACAACCCCAAGCATTGTAATCCGTAAGCAGATCAAATGGCCTCCAGCGACTTGTTACAGCGAATGGTAACACTTTGATGAGGACGTAAGCAAAATCATTCTTATTAATCTAAAGGCAACGCTGATAGGTGGTTCCACGTCTTATCAACAATGATAGTCAGTTATGCCATAGAACGATTTGGCTTACGCGAAGAGAGGAAAGGGAAAGACTACAGCAAGAACGGTAGCGCTGACAGGATACAGGGTCTGAGGAGAGAGTTAAGGGTACTCAATAAAAGGTACAAGCAGTCTAGTGAGGACGAACGCTATTCACTATCAAAACTGCGGGATGTTGCAAGATCAAGAGTAAAATCTATTCGTAAAGCTGAGTGGCGTCGGAGGAGAAGGAAGGAAAGGGCGAAGAAAAGATCACCGTTCTTCGCAGATTCTTTTGGCTTTACGAGGAAACTGATTGGGGATAAGCGGAATGGTCAGTTAGAATGCTCTGTAGGTGAGATTAACAACTATCTCCAGAACACATTGGGTGACCCTGTAAGAGACAAGGATCTCGGCCATACAAAAGCCTTGGTTAATCCAACCCACCCGACGGCTGCCTTTGAATTAGACGAACCAAGCTGGAATGAGGTTAGGCAGGTAGTGAAGGCAGCTAGATCATCCTCTACTTCTGGACAGAGTGGTGTTCCATACAGCGTCTATAAACGCTGTCCGAGTCTTCTCCAGCTCCTTTTGAAGATACTAAAGGTAATATGGCGTAGACGTAGAGTGAATGGAGATTTGGAGAGGGTGGGTGAATCCCCAAGGTAGAAAACTCAAGAGATTTAGACCAATTCAGGAGTATCTCTTTATTGTGCACCGAAAGAAAGATCTTTTTCAATATTTTATCCGGCGCCTGACGAGATTTCATTTGGTTGATAATTATATCGACACTTCAGTACAAAATGGGATATTCCAGGTTTTCCGGGATGCTTCGAACATACTGGAATAGTCACGCAGATATTAAGAGAAGCTAAAGAGAATAAGGGTGACCTCGCCGCATTGTGGTTGGACCTTGCCAACGCATATGGATGCATTCCACATAAATTATTAGAAATGGCCCTAAGGAGATATCATACACCTGAGAAGATCAGCCTATTAATCCTGGACTATTATAAAAATTTCCAAATGAGAACTACTTCCAGGTTTATAGTTTCCGATTAGCACAGACTCGAAAAGGGTAGTATTACAGGCTGTACTATCTCAGCTACCCTATTTACCCTCGTTATAAATATGGTGTTCAAATCGGCCGAAATCGAGTGTCGAGGCCCTATGATAAAAAAAGGAGTGCGTCAGCCTCCGATCAGAGCTTACTTGGGCGATCTGACCAATACATCACGGGTAGTAGGTTGATCCTTCGTACACTTGAAAAGCTTATTGCTTGGGCGAGAATGAGTTTCAAGCCTGCAAATTCGAAATCGTTAGTGATAAAGAAGTGGAAAGTAGCAACTATCCTGACGTTGACAGAGAGACCTGTGAAGAGCCTAGGTAAAAGTTTTAACAGCTGCGTAACGGACAGTTTATCAATCCGAATAATGATCTCCGAACTGGAAGTATGGCTAGCCAAGGTGGACAAGTCAGGACTTCCGGGCCGTTTCAAGGCAGATAACGCGTGGTGAACCTAAGATGCAAAGAAGACGAGCAAGTTGTCTATTCTTTTTTTTTATATTGTCTTAGCTGAACAGGAAGTGACGTAAGTCGTTAATGATTGGTCAGCAGTAGCATCTATTCTATGAGTCCATTTGTTGCGTAATTTTCTTGCTTCAGGATCGCCTGCCAGAATAGTACCATTTCGGTAGGATCTCTTGGGAGAACAAGTATGACGTTGGAAGACTCGAAACTTGTCATGATCCCAAGTCATCACTGACGAGGCGATCCTGAGCACTCGTTGGAGTGTTTTCATAACGAATGTATATATATATATATATATATATATATATATATATATATATATATATATATATGTATATAAACTGAGAACAATGAAAATGATTCGTATTAGAAGGATATATATATATATATATATATATCCTACTAGTCTTTTCAACCCATTGGAATTCCTTTAGAAATTCTTGTGAATGTGCTTCCTTGTATTATCATCTATGCTTAACTTTGTATTTTCATATTTATCCTGGTATTCTCTACCCAACAACATTTTCTCTATAAGAAAGGGATTCCTATATTGAATAATTTTAACGTCAAGTCTCTTCAGAAAGTAAAAAAAAAATCGTCTCTTACAATATTGTGCCATCACTTATTTGAAAAGGTAGTGAGTGATTTCCATTGTTTTCTCTAACATTTTGAAATTAACGTTCTCCTTTTCCCAGACAGGAAGATCACAAAGGTCAGAAAGACCAAAATACGTTGTTATTTATCCGGAGCTAGGAGTCACGTGATGGACTCATTCCTTTAAAACAATTATATATTTCAAAAGTATAGGTTGCCATTTGATATCAGCTCAGTTTATAAAAAGGCCTATTTTCCAACTATTATTTCATCCCGTTTGTATATGCTTTCGCAATGCAGTAAACTAAAATATTCATGTGGATTGAGTTAAGAACACAGGCCACATCCGATCATGCAAAATACCTGTTTAATATGGCATATTAAACTTGTTGAATATCTTGTAAATCATGTTGGGTAGCGCAGGAATCATACCGATGGTTATTATGTTGATGTTTTTTGCCGAAATGTTTGTTCAGTACGTATAAGGTGCTGTTGAATTGAAGGTTTGTGTCAATGTGTTGACGGCGATAATAATCTGGAAACGTTGTTACGAAGGTTGAATTTGCATGCAAAATTGATCCTTGCATTACAGCAGAAATTTCTATCATAATTGAACACTAAAGAGAGCCATTAACTTTGTTTTGAAAGATCGGCGAACATACATGATGTTTTTATAGTATAAAAAGGAATGATTAGAGGTAAATTTGAGAGTATGTCTGTTATATCTAAGTGATTGCTAAAGGTCCGTTTTGAAAATCTTAGAGGCAAAGTTTCCTTTTTTCGTCCGGTCGACGCAGCGTGGAGTAAGCCTGGAACCCATACATGGCGTTAATTTTGTCGACTCTCTATAATACGTTACAGTGCATGCCTTGTTCTATGAAAGAAAGTATTATCTTTTTTCTGTTGTCAAAATCGCAGATCAACCAACTCGTCACATCGGATACACTCTGGTCTTCCGCGAAATGTTCAGCCACCTTTTCTACAACAACAATGTTATGCCCAATTCTTGAACAAAAACTCTTATTGAATAAAAGGGATACGTTTGCGTTTCCGTCACATGAATCCTGGTTGTCTTCGATTCTTTCATCTTAGTGAACCTTTTTCGCAGCCTGTGACCCAAGACAATGGAAACTGTACCCAGGAGAAAACAGGCAGGCTGGTGCTGCCTATTTCATATTTCTATCTATGAGAAAATTTATTGTATAGATTTTTTCTTGTATATATTTTTTTCTTTTTAATCTGTATCATCCCATGTAAAGTAGTAAAGGCACAAAGACAAAAGAAGATGCAGGGTGAGCATGAATTAACTACAGAAACATTAATGATGAACAGAAAGATAAAAGAGTAAGCATGACAATAGATAGCGATTGACATTGTATCTATTTTTTTCAGATTTGCTAGAAAGCATGGAACGGAAGAAAGTTCCACAAGCGAGAAATGCGAGAAAAGAAACTGTTAGCATAGAACTTACGGCTACATCTAGCCAGTTCAACTCTAAATTGATGAGATTTTGACGCCAGTCTGGTACTGCGATTAAATTCATAAAGTCTAGGTGTCATAGCGAAGAGTGATAATTATTTCCGCTTAAATACAGAAAATATGGCACATGGCCAAATGGAGAAATGGGGAAAAGGACGGTCTTCTTAATGTTAAACTTAGCTAGCCACAAACACTGACCCAAACATACAACAATGTTTCTCAAACCTAAACATCACGTTCTTTCTAACTATATTACTACATCCACCATAATACCTCATTGTCTCTATCAAAGTCCGAACTTGATCCCATATACATAATATTCTGTGGGGGTGGGGAATAAAACAACAATTTCATAGCGAAAACCTCATCCGAACAATTATTATCAAAGTATTTATAGAAAAGACACAGACAGCCAACCTTTCAGCGATGAGAATTTGACAGAATCCGAGCCGCCAGATCTGGACCAATAATATTGTTGATTCTTCTTTTGATTTTTTCAAGGAGCTCAAGGTAAATAGTAGGGGCAACGGATGATATGGTGCAGCAATATTCGAAGGATTGACGAATGGTAGACTTTTGTAAATGTAAAATAGTTTGTGGAGCGAAAAATCGTCTCGTACCATACAGGGACCAATTTTCTTAGCAACTTCACATAGAAAAGGATTCACTTACGTTTGTATCATCTGATATACAAAAATCCATTTTACTCTACTTTTCAAAATGGATGAAAATAGCGGCTGTTTCTAGTATAAGAAATTGAATAAATTAGACAACCAGATCTAATATATATATATATATATATATATATATATATATATATATATATATATATACCCAAAGTATATAATTGGTATACACGGAATGAATTCCAACAACCAACAATTACTATTCTTAAAAAAGTGCTCAATACAAAGTAGAGCAGATATAATTATTTTTATAAAAAATTATAACATAAGTATGTTATAAAATGCAGGTAAACAATACACACTTATATGAACTTACAGTAAATTGTAAACACTGTTATAAATTTAACTTAGTGTAGGGGTCGTATACTTTAAATGATAATGATATGTCGCTGTATTTTTAATAGATTAGTATTTTTATTGCATGATGGTCATACTTACGATATAAGTGTGTATTGTTTACCTGCATAGTGTTATTAGTGTTGGTGTAAATGTGTATATATTTATTTATGTGTTGGTTAGAGTATTTGCACTGAGGAATGTGTAGGTTGGTGTATAAATGTATTTATGGTTTTTTTTTTTTATATGTTTGGGGTGTATATGTATGTATATATATGTGAGTGTGTGTGTATATATATATATATTATGTGGGAAGGTAAGGTAGATTATAAGAGAAAATGTTAATAATTGTTGATGTATATGTGTATGTGTGTGCCTATATATGTATGTGTGTATGGGTGTGTGTATATGTATGTATTTGTGTGTGTATGTGTGTATATTTATGTATGTATGTATGTATGTAAATATATATATATGTTTGTATATATATATATATATGTGTGTGTGTGTGTATGTGGTTGGATATATACATATATATATATATATATATATATATATATGCATATATATGTGTATGTATGTGTGTATATGTATGTATGTGTGTGTATGTGTATATGTATGAGTATGTACATGTATATGTATGATAAAATCACGGCAGTATAATGGTTGGCCAGCATGGTTCGCTAGATTAGGTACGACTGAGTAATGAGTTCGTTCCTCACTGGGTACCCCCTAATTTCGGCTTTGTGCCACGATATATTTGTATATATATATGTATGTGTATGTGTATGTGTGTATGTATGTATATATATATATATATGCGTGTGTATATATATATATATATATATATATATATATATATATCTGTATGTCCTATTTTATTGTGTATGTGTATTTATATTTAAGTATATTTCTGTTTGTATGAATGTGTCTATATATTTGTATGTTAGACTATATGTATATTGCTGTGTGTTGGTGTTTGAAGGTATATTTATGTATCTATATGTTAGTTCGTTTATATATGTATTTGGTTGAAAGTTGTTGTATTTTTATGTATGCATGTATATATGGGTGGTTGTTATTGCAGGTAGATATATTTATGTATATATATATGTTTATTTGTAGATATGTATGTATGTGTGTATATATACTTATGTATGTTTGTGTATGTATATATATATGTGTGTGTGTTGGCACCTATTATGTATGAGTTTGTGTGTATGTGTGGGTATGGAAACTTTGGTATATCATGACTGTTTTTTATATATCTAAGTATGTGTGCATAAAAGTCTATGTGTATATATGTGTGTGTATTTAGGTTTATATGTATATGTGCGTACATGTGTACTTGTTATCATAGATATGTATATGTACGTATATGTTTATGTTTATATATTTATTTGTATGTATTTCTGTATGTATATGTATGTATGAGTATATATTTATGTGTGTTAATTTGTTTTTGCTGCCGTGTATATATATATATATGTATATATTTGTGGATTTCTTTATCCTGTTTTTCTTTGCCAAATATATAATGAAACTATTATCAACTTATATGATTAATAATATATATATATTTTTATTGATATTTATGGTTTTAGAATTTTCGTTTTAATATATTAAATAATATTATTTTAAACATTTTTATCTTTGTATATTTGCTCCCTTAAGTTATAATTCAATAAGTGGTTAGCATTTATTTAAGTCTGAAATATTTACTGGTTGTGATTTCTCAATGTCTATGCCATTGTCTGTGGATGTATGTATGTGTATATATCGGTGTCTATGTGTATGTAGAGTGCATTCACATTTAACTGTGTGTGTGTATAAGTGTTAGTTTCCACGTCTCCTTTTTTCATAAAGGGCTGTAGAGATGTTCATGTATTCCCCCCACCTCTCCCTTTTTTTTTTGGTGTGTGTGTGTGTGTGTGTGTGTGTGTGTGTGTGTGTGTGTGTGTGTGTGTGTGTGTGTGTATCTAATTATGTCTGGGTGCTTATGTATTATAATCTGATTGTGTTTTTGTTGTGTCACGCGTGAGTTTAAGACCATATTCACAAACTTTAAAATAAAAACGGAAAAGAAAGGGAAAAAGAAAAAAATATATATACATGTATTATCAAATGACTGGATGTATTGTAGCGTCTTGTCTTGTCGAACGTAATTTCAATGAAGAAATGAATTGAATAAACATATATATTTTTTATTTTCTCAATAATTTTTTGTAGTTTTAAACTTAATAGTGATTAAATTTTGAATTTTAAAATTGCCAGTTTTTAATTTTAATATTAAATTTTATCATATAAATTTATAATTATTAGTTAGTATAAATTATTTTTAATATTACACGTATTTAAAGATCTGAATAGCTATTATAGCAGGATTTCGTTGTCAAGCTTTTGAATCTTTCTATACTTCGTTTTTTGATTGGTTATTCTAGCTTTTGTAACAATGTTTCCCCCTAGTGTAGGATCGTTAATTAATCTGAAACTTTTAAAACCATCTATTTTCTTTTTCAACATCATCACTTGATAAGACACAGAGTGTGTTGAAACAAAATGGCTATTTTTGTAGTGATTTTATAACATACTTATGTTATAATTTTTTTTAAAAATAATTATATATATATATATATATATATATATATATATATATATATATATGACGAAATATAAACTTAAGATGTGCTGTATTTATCGGATACAGTGCTCAATATCAGAGATAGAGCGTGTGTAAATATGTTCACTTTTATATTTATATATGTTTACTTTCACGTGTGTAAATATGCTCACTTTTATATATATATATATATATATATATATATATATATATATATATATATATATATATATATTTGCATACCATGTAGAGATTTTACTGTAATTTTGTCTGCAAGCTTTGTGTTGAAGGACCAATATTTTCGTTAATTCTAGCAGAATTAAAATTCTTTAAATACGTTAGTATGCTTGACTGGTAGCCTCATGCTTCTTACTCTCATATATTCTGTATGCTTGGGAAATAATCTTTATCCGACTTTCCATCTGAAAATTGAATCTTTGTTTTTGTTTTTGTTTTTTTTTCTACAATAACATCACCTCTATTAATATAAAAACGAATTGTTTTATTTATTTCAAAATTCTGTCTTTTCCTTTAACACCATTTTGTCATGTGAAATCTTTCCACGAAACGCTCTAATTTTGTACCGGGAAAGAGAATTACATCAGAATTGTGGCTTGTAAGAGAGAATATTGAGGAACATTGATAAATGTATAGTGGCGTGAGACTTAGGGGTTGATTTACCCACGCCATGAAGATTAATGGAGGATGATAATAACGTGGAAACACACGGGAAATTTTAACAAAAAAAAGTAAGAATTTATTTACGTATTTACACGCTTGAAGTTGTGTCAGTACCTCGCTTTACGAAAATAAATCAGAATTTTTTTTTAAATCCGTAGTTTCAACGAATTGTAATGTAGAGGAAATGTTCATACAACAGATTAAATGATTTGACACAAAATAATAATAAATAAATATGTAAAACAAATGTAAGAATATTCGTTGCCAAAAGAAGCGATATATGGTTTGCATACGTTCAAAAGTAGAAAAAAGAGATAGTTTGAAATACATTGCGTTCATTGACTGTTGAGAGAAAATTCTTTAAAGTACCATGTGCTTGGTTAATGCAGTTGGTGAATAATTGTACTCTGGTAAGGACCTGAAAGCTTGTCACTGGTCGCCTGTACCTGAAACCTTTCATATAACTTCAGACAATCTTCTCTTATTAGTTTAATATGTCTCCTCATTTTATATCAGTGGAAATTTCCCATAGACCCGCTAATTTCTTTTCTTCGTCCTTCTTGGCTCAACAGCTAATTTCTGTGGAGATAAGGTTTTCATTGATCCAAAGCAATTTCACATAGGCTCGCGAATTTACTTCCTTCTTCTTTTCAGCTCACCGGTCAATTTCTGTGAAGATATTGCTTATACTGTCCCAAAGGAAAATTCACATATGATCGCAAATTCCTTTCTGCCTTATTCGCCAGTACCTCAGATTTGAAGGAAATGGTTACAGGGAGAAATTATTATTTCGTACTCACTACAAATGCACAAAAAGCATCGTCGGAGAAAATCAGGGATTTATACAAATACAAGATACAATAGAAATTAAAAACTGCATATTAGACAGCAACATATTAGACTTCCAATTACACTCTTTGATACTACGTAAACAGATTTTCAATATATTTTATACTTAGTCGAATAAACTAACTTTAAAATGTGCTATGAACATAATCCTTATTCTAATAAACTAAGATTTGTTTACAGTCTGTAGTTGATTAATTGAAAAATAATTAGATTTAAACGATCACGATAAACTGATATTAGATTTTTTCCTCTTTCTCTTTCTCTCTTGAGTAATTTCCTTTTAAGACATCATTTTATTAAATAGTATTATTGCATATTTAATTAGACACATATTTCCTTGGTTAGTTTCAAACAACCTATGTCTAAATAATATAAATATCTACAAATTAACTTAATGGAGAAAAGAGTTCTCCTAAATGACTATAATATATTCAATAGAACAAATAAGTTTATTAAAAAAAAGATTAACTTTTTAACTATTATGTAAAACGATAATGCATTTGAATTCTCACTTGGTCCTTACATGGCAAAATATATATCGTTATTGGTTCTGGAGACATTTTTATATGTCGCATATTGATGCATTGCCACATATTCCATTCAGTATAAAATAATGCAATTCTTAATTGTTATACCGACATTAACCATTACCATACAAGGAAAGTTCGATATTCATTGGCTGAATAGTTAGCATTTCTGTAGGTTGAAGTTTATAAACCTCTTTTTTTATGATTTATTCAGGAGTTTGAACTTAACAAGATTATTAATGTCTATCGCATATTCCAGTACTGATGGCGATTTACAACGAAATCGTTTAAATTAATGCGAAAAAATTTACATTTGACTTATATCACTATCTTCTATATTTATATATCATCTATTTGTGTTGTTGATAGTATTAAAATTCTTCGGGTGATATAGGATTTGTGATTTGTTACAGATATTTAAAGAATTTTTAACAGCTGTATATAGGCGCTGATGAGGAATTGTCTACATTACGACAAAAGATTATGGTTTTCAGGACATTTCTACGCAGTGATCTGAGAAAAATCAATTTGGTATTGAAATATTTAAATCTTTTGAGAAAACTGTAGTATTATCTGGCTAATATCTGCAGATACACAGCATAAATATATCTATTAAATTGGGTTTCAATGCATGAATAGCTTTCTGAACGCATATAATCGCACTCACCCGTCTCAGTGAGTAAATCTTGGGTTAGATTAGGATTTGCGTGATACCATTATGTTCTGAACGTCTTTCTGTGGTTGAAATATACTCTTCATGTTTTTAACCATCATTAAACACTAGCAAAATACGTTAAGTTTTTGTTGGTCTACTACTAATGACTAGCGAAGCATTAATCGAGAGAAATCGAATATTTTCCTAAAACCGAGCAGATAAAATAAAAGCAGTCGCATGACGGCAATACATACATATATATATATATATATATATATATATATATATAGATAGATAGATAGATAGATAGATAGATAGAGAGAGGGAGAGAGAGAGTGCGTGTGTATTGTTTAAAAGATTTCAATGTATCTGCGGGAAGAGAACTTAGTGTAGGTGAGAGGAAATTTATATATAAGCATAATATCGGTATCAACATTCCTTATATATACATGCAGACAGGTGTGTACGCACGCGTGTGAATTAGAGGGGCTACCGAAATTTATGAAGGTGGAAGTAACAGCAGTCTGTAGGCGCTGCTAAAAAATAAATGATTTTTTTTATATATATTTAAATAAATAATATTAATATTTTTATCTGTGAAATATATAAATAAAAAATGGAAGATATATATATATATATATATATATATATATATATATATATATATATATATATATATATATATATATATATATATATATATAGGGAATAAAGATTTGATACCGACAATGGAGTTTGAACACAGATCACCAAAGAGCAAACACAGATGGTTCATTTTGAATAAGTAGAACGCGTGATAGAAGAAGAAATGTATATGTATGGGAATTAGCGTGGCGTCTAAGTGATCATCCTTTCTATTCCTTCCTCTTTTTCTATACGATCACTATTTCTAGTCGATCCTCTATTAATATACAGATCACTATTTCTAATCTATCCTCCATTACTATACGTTTCGCGATTCACTTCTCTACTCTATTCTCGATACTGATCACTATACGGATTAATATTCGGATCACTATTCGATGCTTAATTTCCGAGCATGTATTATCGAGAAGTACTATTTGTGCGAGTGCTATTCGAAGGCGTCTGATATTGTTCAACTGCGTTAATATAGTTGTATTTGCGATTACAAAGACTCTATCATAACGAGCGCTTTGAAAGTGACAATGTGTATTCGTTGATATTACAAAATGCACATCAAAAAATAATTTAAATAAAAGGACAGTATCTTTCTTATTTAATAGTTACATTTTGTCCAAATCAGAGATTTTGTTTTTAATTAATTTAAATATTTTCAACGCAAGTATATGAATTAACTGTTTCTCACACAAACACTAATTCAAGTAGATATCGTTCCCAGGTATGTGGAAGGTATAAATTGTACGTTCGGTTCTCAACATTGCAGTTTGGTGCTCATCAATCTATCAGTATAGAAAGATCGGGCTCCTCAGTGCCATCAACAGTCTTTCGAGGCTATAATCAACAAGAAGGTTGCTGATCACCTAAATAAGAACAACCTCTTGAGTGACAAGAAGTATGGATTTCAATCTCCCCGATCCACGGCTGAGAACTAACTAACATTACTCAAAGAATCAATGGGGCACAAGCCAACATATACATCTCAATGACTATAGCATTAGATATTTCAAAGACCTTTGGTAAGATGTGGCATAAAGGATTGCTGCTCAAGATTTCTAGCTATAGAATCACTGGAATAGTCATGTCAATTATAAAGTCTTTACTAATGTATAGGTCAATGAAGTTAGTTATTACCGGTCATTCCTAAGGGGAGCTAGCAATCGACGCATGCGCCCCTAGGGATCGCTACTGAGACCAACCCTCTTTTTACATTACATTAATCTGCCTGTATACAACGATCATTTGTGAACATATATGCTGATGACAGAACGGCATATGGGTGCATCTGCAAAACTCTAGACGACCAGAAATTGTCAAATGATATCTCTATGATCTCGCACTAAATCATTCCAAAAAGTAAGCGTAGTATTAAGAGACGGGGATATTTCGTTGGAAAAAAAAGTACTAAACTGTTACGTGTTATCTGCCCTCTTATATACCAGCGAATACTGGACAATCTCCTTAAAGATGAAGAAAAGTCTTGAAGCAACAGAAATGTGTATCTGAAGAAGGATGGTGAATATGTGAGCAACGATAAGGTTTTGGAGAGTATGGAAACAAAGAGCAAACATATACTTAACACCAGGCAGGAGCAGTTTAAATTTCTGGGACACGTATTGACAAAGGAGGGCGTGGAAAATCTGATACTCACAGGATGGATAGAGGGAAATAGGGAGAGGGGAAAGCAACGGGTGACATACTTAAAGGGCTTTGATAAATGGATTACAGAACAGGGTCTATGAGAAATAACAAAGACAAAATGTCTATAAGAACTAAAGGGCATAGGAGGATCAAGAAGGCCTGGTTTATGAATAGACACGGCACACAAATGTAGAATGTTTTATTCTTCATAAAAACAATAAACCAGTAGACATTATTATTTTACGCATTTATATAATGTTGTATAGTTTTTAGTAAAAAAAATACAATTATGAATTAATTTTATTTTTGTTACTAAAAACTATAGATTTTTTTCCTTTATCATAACGATATGCATGCGGAAAACTTTAATAGTTTGATTTTTAGATACGAGTAAACATGTCTGGATTAAATATAATGTTGCGCTTCTGTGTATTAAGATAATTACATTTGGATTCTCCGCTCTGATTCCTAGCGATAAACGAAAGTATGCATAAATTCACTACAAATAGAAGAATCCAATCGACCGCAAACTTATTTACATTTCATCGCCTGGTTAATTAAAAGTGTACTTTGTCATAGGAATGTTTATACACAATTTTTACCAATAATTCTTTAATACACAGACGCACTTATATGCTATAGATAGATAGATAGATAGATAGATAGATAGATAGATAGATAGATAGATAGATGTTTACAGAAAATAGTTATCATTTGGTACTGCTCTGTCTTAAATATCTAATTCATATAAATATATGCATTCACAAATAACATCAATATTTATGATAACAGCCGTGCTGTTGAATACAAAAGACATTAAAATAATTACGGCCACGTCGATCTACCATATTGGAAAATATAATTCCTTTTGATAAAATTCATTTACTTTCGTTTTAGTCATTTTACAGCGTTCTAGTCTCTTAAATTTACGACCGCATTATAATTGCGTTTAGAAAAATTACATTTCATTAAAATAATAGATTGAGTAATACGTAATTTGCTTTTGTTTATAAATTATATTCTTCGAAAATAAAGGGCAATTAAATTTTTATTCAATTGTCTATTCGCCATTATTTGCAATGATTTGTTTTTAGTCATTAGACAACACTTCGATGCATTTTTAGTATAATTCCGTTTCTAACTATTTTTTTTTTTATTAGGGTAATGTTGCTCCATCAAAGCGATTTAAAACGTCCTATTTTGGTAAAAGTTCAGGTGAATATAGCGTTCAGGCTAGAAGAGACCGTCTAATGTCCAACGTCTCTCCTGTATTATTCTTGTAGTATGTGGAGTTTTATGTGATGAAGGATAGTTAGTAGTTGGGATGATACATTTGTCATTAGAATTGGTTCACCAAAACGGTAATTGCATATGACTCAAGAAATTTATTCGTCATACCAATCAAATACTATAGTTTTATCTAATTAATGCAGTAAACATAACACGTGTTTCAAGAACGGCAGTGACATTTTGTGTTGAGTTTATTAGATGAAGGTAGGTTTACAAAATGTCGGGATTTATTATTAGTCAATAGTAATATTTTGGACGATTTTTATAAAACTGCATATAAGCTGTAAAGTTACAACTAGATAAGAATATAAACAGTTGAATGATAGATATATCTTGATTAGCAAAACCAAAAAATTCATAAACAGTGATTACGTCATAGGCAATGAATATGAAGACGCTAAACACGTGTTTCGGAAGACGCTATTTAGATAATGGGATTTTTTTTCCGTCGATGGAATCCAATTCATTTACATAATTTTTTATCTGATGTTTGGTAATCAAATGAATGCATTAACTTGCTATCTCTGTTGTACATTCACAAAAATAAATAAATAAATAAATAAATAAATAAACAGAGCTTTTTCAATATATGAACGCTAATTAATTTGTGAACTATCATATCAAAGCTGGAAAGATAGTGTCCAAGATGTTTATTGTCAAATAACGACAAAAAACCGTGACAAAAAAAAAAAAAAAAACGCAAAAGATTAATTTCCCGGTGATAGTTGACAATTTTCCAATTTCCTTAAAGGTAATTTCATTTATCGTCTTAAATGCATTCATAGTCACTTTGCACATTTATCGTACTCGATTTTTTGTTTTGATGAATAAAGACGGATAAAACGGTTTAGGTGTTTTTAATCGTTGTTATATATGGTTATGATCATTTTACTGTAATATTGTCTTACTCCATTTTGTGCTATGATAATTTTCTAATCGTAGCTTAATTCTGGTACACGTTTGAAAGCAGGAAACACCAAACCAGGATGGAACTCATTATTCAGTAGTAATTGAATGAGCCAGACAAGCTTGCTAACAGTTACACAGTGTCCCTCCATTTTTATTATTGAACATTCCTTTTCTGTCAATTACTATATTAGAACGTGCTTCATTTTTTGATCTAATAAAATGTTGTAACCCCTGCGGAATTATATACATATGCATAGATGTTATTTGTAAATACCCCACATTTTGATAACAAATGTTCTTCCAGAAATGTGATTTTTTTTAACTTGACGTAAATTTACTGTAGAGGATTTTACCATAATTGCACTTAGTAACTTGCTTTTTAAATCGAAATTACTGTTGAACAAATATCTTTTGAATCATAAAAAAATGTATTTACTTTCGTCGAAGTTTTTCCTATGTCATAGACACCCGCTCGAATCTGAGCTTTCATCTACACCCCATATCCCTCCCCCCCCCCGCCGCGCCACTGAGGATGATGGCGAAGATGACAGCGAAGACCCAGCCTACTACTGGAGAATCTTGATAAGAAATAGATGACCTTTCCCTCCAATATTGTTCATGATATATAAAAATGTATATCGCCATCTCAAACATAACAGAAAAAAAAACATAGAACGTGAATATATGTGTGTGTGTTTGTGTGTGTGTATATATATATATATATATATATATATGTGTGTGTGTGTGTGTATGTGTGTGTGTGTGTGCGTGTATGTCTAAAAATAATTGTATTTCACCCGTCCCCATCAAAAAAGACAGAAAATTTAAATATAATAATAAAGGAATCGCCAGCGTACTTCTTTAAGTCAAACGTTTAAGCAAGCAGCTTTTGTAAATATTTCTCACTATGCATTGATTTTCTAAGCATTACTTTGACGTGGCACAAGGCCGAAACTATGGCGCATC
>CAHIKZ030003325.1:1585000-1710000 GCA_903632075.3 Acanthosepion pharaonis | reverse complement strand
AGAGAAAATGGAAGACATTTTCCTTGGAAAAGTGGAAGTGAAGATAGTGTCATCAGTGTTGACTCACTCCAATGAATTGGAAAGAATCACCGAGAATTTACTTTTTATCTATCGAAAATCTGACAAGCGGGCAAAGCAAATTGGGAAATGGCTTTATCTCTATCTTGGGAAATTATAAATACACATTGGCGGGAATTATATTTTCCTTAGCGAAAACGAATTGAGAAATGAAAACAGATAATGAACTCGCAGCGCGGGTTCGGATTATGAAAATCAATCCGTCATAAAAGACAGTTGATTTGGTTTGTGTTTTCGCTGGAGTGGTGGGTCCAAGAAAAGAGTCAGAGAATTGAAATTAATTTGGACAATGAACAACGCCCTACCTCCTATGTACTTTCAAAATAGATTTGTGAAAACGATATTTATACCAACCCTGAGAAGGTGACAGAGTTAGAATACCGAAGGAAGAAAGGACAGTATTTTGCCCAGCTTATGCAGAGTAGCGATACCAGACGTGAAGTGGAGAAGGTTGGAATTAATGGACAAGAAATCTCTTTAACTACTGCCAAGGAAGGTAGATAATTCTCCAAATTTAGAAACTTGATTTCGAAACCAGAAATATGGAACAAATAAAACATTTATGAGAATTAATGAAAATTGGGTAATCACCGAATCCCTAGAACCCTTCGGCTCCACGCTAGTTTTGGTCAAAGTGCATATAAGCAGGTGACTTTAGGATCTTTGGGCTGAGATCTCACATTGAGTACTTCTGAAATCAACCTCTATCTGCCAAAAAATTTCCTGATTCGAAAACCTCGAAAACAGTTCTACAGATGTTTAGACAAGGCCAATTATCATTAGAGAGATTGATACGGAAAGGGTTAATTTTTGATGTAGCAAGAGCTATATAAATAAATTGAAGATTATACCCACGGATCTCTCGATTTATTTTTCGTCGTGAAGATATCTTTTTCCTTAATATAGCACCCGCCATGGTTTAACAAGCGCTTGGTGACTATGATCGTGTTTCAACTGATCTGAGATCAAGAAAACAACATGGGCAGTGTTGGTGTGGATATAAGCAACCAGCGAACAACAAACAACTTGGACTATTGTCAGCAATGACAAGTGCAGCATTAACCCCGTGGTTAAAACGTCGTTCTAAAACCCCAAGGGCAGGACCAGTAAACGTCGTTACACCACTGGATGTAGGCCCGGCAAAATGGGTTAGAAAGGAACCTCATTCTCTTTCAGTAACAGTAATTTCTTTGTCCTCATGGCATTATCGCCTTACTTGGAATGAAATTATTAAAAACTAAATAAATAAATGTATTATTACATTTACAAGATCATATAATCTTGTCAAGTCTATCCTTATGAAATATACTAATAATTACTTGTCTGAGTTTCGTGTTTCTCTATTTTTTAACTGGACATAAAATTAAGAAACTTCGTTCGATACCTATTTTATCTTTTAAGGCTTTCGCTCATTCTAACATTCTCCTCTTATCAATGGATAACTTCAAATGTTCTCTTTCTAGTTTCTGATTATTCTTTTTATGGACCATGATAAGCCTTATATAACTAAAATGAAAGAATATATCGTTAACTATAATCTTGTATATGTTTACTTAGTACTTAAGACATTATTGAACTTATTTAGTACTTAAGACATTATTGATGTTATTTCTAATTACAACTTATTAAACGGAATTTAGATGGCGCATTTATCATATAAATTAACGATATTCCTGGTAATACATGTACAGAAATTCTCAAAATGTTAGTAATTATATATTATTATTATTATTATTATTATTATTATTATTATACCAATGAGATAATCCGAATTCAAACTAGAAATAATTACACTGAAATAATAAAATCTAACATAATTTTAATCAATAAAATACGTAAATATGACTGAGTTAGCTTTGTAAGATATATATCCTATGATGATTACTCATTAGTTTTCAAGGTAAGATATACAAGATGGTTCAAGTGAGTAAATAGATTTCAAAACAAGTTCGTAGAACGTATTAAGATTAACCCCTTGTTTCAGCCTAGGGAAAGTTACTGAAGAGAATAATCAAACGAAGTTTGGTAACGAACGATGATACTTAGAAAATGAACAACACATGTAAGATTTGCCAGCATCCCGTAGTATATTCAACTGCTAGAAGTGAGTTAAGGGAATTCCACAATGGATCTCCAACTGAAGGATATCTACTAACCATCCCACGCGGTCAGATGTGGCACAAGGCAGAATTTAATGTGGGGTATCCGAACCCGGACGCTCGGCCAAAATTTTCCCGTAGACACCGTATAAAACGGAGTCAGGTATCTATTTCCTGAGACGAGACTCTGTTCTTCGACATAGCCTCTGAGCATCCTCTCTGCCTGGAGGCAGAGCGTTTGACCAGTACAGCGGGAAAAGAATCTTCAACGTCAGCAAATCTACCAACCGCCCCACGTGATCAGTTGTGGCACAAGTCCAAATTTAATGTCGGGTAATTGACCCCGTAGGCTCGGTAAAAAATTCCCGGTAGACCACGTACAAAACAGAGTAGGGTAGCTGTTTCCCGAGACGAGACTCTGCCCTTCGACATAGCCTCGTCTGGGGATCCTCTCTGCCCGGAGAGAGAGAGAGAGTTTGACCATCACAGCTGGAGACGAGTTACCAACTGCAGACCATCATACAGTATCTATTACTCTATTTATGTAAATGGGGACATACCCGTTATCAAATGTAGGTAGGCTACAACATTACTCATAATTCTTCATTTCTGGACGTTTGTGATCATGGTTCTCCAATTCTTCCTATCTTTACTTTTGCTCTAAGAATATTTTGACTTTTTACCGTCTCCTTTTGTTCTTGTTCACACCATGTAGTTAATTATATTATTTGATATTTCTTTGTTTCTCTTGACTTCAGTATTATCTGACTTTTCAATGCTGCAGACCATTTTTGGTTCAAATAATTTTGCCAGAACATTCAACCAATATTTTCAAAATGTGACTATTAGGGAAGTTTCATTTTAGCTTCTATTTTTTATTTAAGACTTCCTCTTTCCTTTTCTGTGCATGTTATTCCCAGCAACATCGGTAAAACCACACTTATCTCCCTATATTTTTTTCTTCTGTTAAGAGATTTTCCAACATTATCGGCATATAGATGATTATATAATGTATCAATTCAACCTAACTTTATTTGTTTTCTATCTATAAATATTTGTTTATTTAGCTTTGACTATTCTTCTTTGTCTTTTGATTTCTGTGTTTCATTCACTGTCGCCACTAACTACCGGATTATTCAGCTTGCCAGGTAGAATCGCTGTTTTTTTTCAATGTTATTTAAATTAACACGCCAAATATTTTTACCCTCGGGTTTTATGTTGTCCATCTGGTTATTTTCTTCTACAAATCTTGTACATCGTTTTATATTATAGATTGATTTATTAAAATTGTTGATGAATAATATGATTAAAATAAATGGAAAAAAAACGAACGAATTTATCTGATCATCCGATTTATATTTCTTTCTGCTGATCTTTCCCAAGACCTAACTCTTATCTTGGGTTGCATCTTTTTTCAGATGACCATGTATACCGTTTCCTTAATGTAGATTTCGAAGAATGATTTAATATTGGTTTCATATTATTGTAATTGTATTAAACACTTACATCAATCAACTGACAAGATTCATTTTTAAAATAATGAAAACATTTGCGATGGCGTCTCATCAAACGCCATCACTTTTGCGCGTGTTTAAGCTTATAAATTCTCTTACAATCACTGGATAGAAAATAATAACTGTATAATACAGTTCAAGAAATGGTGTGTTTATTACAGAATTAACAATGGAAAATATCTACTTGAAGTTAATCGCTTCGTCTTTCGTTTTAAAATGGACGTAGATGAAGACATTGATAACCAAAAATAAAGCCGAAAATGGCTTCGTTAATGGTGATCGATGCAAACACTGTGGAAGGAATGAAGAGAAAAAAAGACGAGATATTTAAATCACACTTTCAAATCAAAACTGCGATTCTGTTGTGGAGTGCCCTCGTGCTCATGGACAATACGGTTATTTGTTATTACTTATAGTCTTCTGTCTAGCTAATGGTCAGTTGAACACCAAGCCAATACAACGAACCCTGAATAGGAAAAAGCCAGACTGCCGGGAAACGTAGTGGTAGGGAGACATGAGTACCAGCCAGGCAAAATAATGTTTGGAGTTTGGGTTGGGTTTGTGTGTCATTGGGAAACTAGTTTCTTGGAAGAAATGGACACGTTTGAGAAAAGAAAATGGCCATTATTGTGTCGCGTGTCTTGCAATCAATGCCTTGCTGTTCAGTGAAACTGACTTTGGTATTTCTTCCAGCTTGACAGTCGTCGGTCACATCCTGATGGTTGTTGTTAAGTAGTCTACTTCGTCAGCTGTTTTAAGTGGGGCACTTGGCCGGATGTAGGGAATAATGAAAACAGAAAAAAAAACGAAATGGCACTGAAAGGTGTAGTAAGTATGTTGGTAGAAAATAAAAGGGAAAAAAAGTAGATAAAATAAAAATTTGAAAAATAAAATAAATAATCAAATAAAAATTCTTTTTCATACTGGTCGATGGCTAAATTCACCATAAACACAAACTGAATCTTTTAGGGTAAATTTCTTGCTCAAACATGTTTTGCTATTTTTCTGAATTTCTGAATTAAGGAATTTTTCATTAATACAATTATTTGTGAAAATATCGAACTGTATTACAAGGTTGATTCGTGAATATGCTTAGATAGTTAGTGTATATTCAATCCCTGAGCCTGGTAATACGGACTTAGACTCAGTGGAAACAGGGCGGACAATAACTAACCAGTAATAAATAAAAAAAAGACCACGAGATATCAATAGACCAATAAAAGTCTACTTCCGTAAAATTAAATAAAGGATTTAATTAGAATTTATCAGAAACCAACTGTGTTCGACAATCATCTACACGACGGGAGACACAACAGCCGTAACGTTGTGATAATATCAACAATGATGAAGACAATCAAAATTTAAAAAGTAATTTATGTCTTCATAAGATTTTGTCGTTTCACGAAGATATTTAGTCGCAATAAATCATGTGTATTAAGTATTTTTGCATGGACATTGATAACATTCTTTAAGCATAACCATATTTTTGTATTTTTTATTTAGTAAATGTATAGTATAAATCTATAGAAAATCATTATTGTTTTATTTTCAAATTTGAAATTTATTCTAACTAGGAAAGTATTTAAATGTTAATATTTTGTAGTTAATTAGAGTTTGTCGCTTGTGACAAAAGCAACTTTTGACACTGTAAATTTCATACATTGATTTCAAGGGTTCAAATGGAACCTAATGATATCATATTAAGATTATCTTCTAATTTCGATTTTTTTAATAATTTTGTCAACATTGTTTTAATTCTACTTTGATCTCTATTTCCCCTCATTAAGTTTACATGCTATTAATAACTGATAGATGTCAATGTCTTTTTTAATTTCCAATAAGTTCCATCGTTAATGCAACACTCATTTCTTGTTTGAGTTGATTTTAGAAATGACGTAGTCTGAAAGCGGTGTCTGTTTAAATTAAACGCTATTTTCACCAGGCTCTGTTAATGAAAGGTACAAATATTACTTTCGTTGAATAAACTTTCCGAATTCTCCAACGATGTTCAGATATCATTCAGGCTATTCATAATTCTGTGTTTGTCTGTCTGGACGAAGATATGCGCATAAAACAAATACTATTTATTTATTTACCATATTTCGATTATATGTTCTGGTTTAAATTTCATATATTTAGATTTGAATAATTTTATACAATCTATAATAGAATTTCTGCACGGTTTACCTACCATTATTTTACACGTTCAAATTCTTTTTCTATGAACATTCTAACGCCAAAATGTTTATTTGGTGAATTCATACCTGATTTAAGGTCTTTACTTATAAACTTTAATCTCACCTGTAAATCAGCATTGTTTTCATTTTCTATTTTTCTCTAGCTTGTCTATCTTGATCTATATATTCTCTGTTCTATCAAAATTACTTTGAGCTGTTATTTTTAGAGATTAATTTTCCCTGTAGAAGTATCTCCTTCGTACGTATGTGCACGTTGTCTTCGTACCTATGTCCGTGTTTTTGCAGTTATTTTTTCTCGGCGTTTAAGAGTGTTAATTTCTTTAATTGTGAAGATGTGTGAAAATGAAAAGAAATGTGATTTCTCTGAATGTATTTGCGAAAAAATAGACAAAGAACAAAGTAAGATAATGTCACGTAGCTTTTTGCGGAGGAGTGCAAGTATCACGTAGCTCGTTGAGGAAAACGAGTGAATGAGTACGATAATCTTTTTAAAGCCGCTGTCGTGAACTTACTGGCAGTCTTTTAAATACTCGTCAAAGGGATTACGAAGCATTTTTTATATTGTCGGTGGGAACGCCACCCGTTGGTTGAAAAATGTTAAATATTTATTTTCAAAGGATTATTCGAGAAACGTCCGACTCAGAAACCATTTTTGTCATTTGATGATTGACTGTCTTGGTGTTTATTTCCGCCATCGCTCTACGTAACTTTTGTCACGAAGTGCTAAAGTTGCTGCCTACTTCCGGTATGATGCTTCTCATTTTTCTAGATTTATCCTTATGCTACGTCTGTTGCATCTTTGTCGTTCACAATTATTCATCTACTTCCTTTACATTTTTTGTACACTATATTCAATGCAAACTTTATCATTTGTAATTTCTTCGCACGTCCAAGGAAAATTACCTGTGCTTCTCATGTCTTTCGTTTTATTCTTGAGAATACTGCGCAAACACTTATTTCTTTCATAATTGTTCTATTCTGTCATGTTATTAGATCAATCCTAGTTAATCCAATATCTGCGTCTAATGTTCTGTTTTATATTAATCTCTTAGATTGAATCTGTTTTATTATTTGATCATATTTGCAAATGTGTTTAGTTCATTCTGTTTCTCTTGTTATTTCTTCGAATTTTATTAATTATTTAATGTTGTATACCTTACGATCGCAGGCGATAATGACTCCCCACTGATTTGTCATTATTTTCTGTAACTTGCCATACATTCTTGCTCAAGATATGGACTGTTTTCCTGCCTAATTCTCTACGTTCTTTTCTCATATTCTTCCGACCAAGGTTAGAGATCCCAGTCAACCTTTTATATAACATATAATTTGTTTTGGTGGGGGTGTCTTCATTTTTAGTCCCATGAAAAGTGAAATTCTTGTCAATCCTAATGTTCTTTATTTTGTAGTTGAAATAAACCTAGTAACTTACATGATGATAAAATCAATTACGATATCCCAACAGAAAATCATCACTTCATGTATCAATATATTTTTTTCTAATTGTGGCATAGCTTATCATTATAACTGCATGAATGAGTTTAGTGAAATTTTCTTGGATATTTAAATGTATGTTCGCTTTGATATTTCATAAGATATAATTCAGACATGAATGTTACTATATAATACGTTCATATTCTTCTTTTGTACAATTCGTTATTGATATATTTTAAATAATCTAAATATTTCAATTGAATTTCTAGGATGAAGAGTTCATTGATTACATGATTTACACTTAAACTACTGTCCTCATCTTTATTTTTTGTTGTCAAAACATTTCAGCCGTTGTTTCTCTAGCCTTCGTCTGGCGTCTGTCCATCCAGTTGGCCTTTTCCGTGTTTCGAACTGAATATTTTATTTCGTTTATGGTTACATTTTGTTATTGTTCCGCTTCCCAGCTGTAATAACATCACATTTTACACTGATTTAGTATTGTTTAGATATAGCCGGTTCAGTTTCTATCGTGTTATGTCTGTACTAACTTGTCTTGGATTGAACTCCCAAATATTACGTTGTCAAAGTAAGGGAGCACAGTTTTAATCTGCTACGCCATATTCATGTTGATTAAATAAACGGTTCTGTTCGAATTTCTCTAAAGGGAAGACTGAGGAGTGAAGTCGGCCGGAGGGCAAGACAATCGAAAGTTTGTGATAATAAAAAAGATGAGAACAGTAGTCAGAATATACATCATGGATCTTTATTTTATTTGTTTTACATACAATATCTTCGCTATATGATCCAGAATAAATTTCATTCTTTTCTGGTTTCATTAATTTTATTTGGTATTTCGATTTTCAATGCCTTTTTACATTGACAATTTCCCAAATCTGTTTTAATGTATTTTTTGCATTATACAAATCTTCACTTTTTTTTCTAACTATATCACCGATATTTTTTGTGCATTTAAGGTACGCTCTAACCTTTCATTTAATATCGAACATTTTAGGAACAACCATTTCACTCTGCATATCTTATGGTATTCATTTAACTGATTTTAACTGATATGTTTATCTTTAATTTTCCTAGTATCGATTGAGTAATAGTAGATACGAACGGGAAGATATATCTCCAGACAGTGGAACGATAATAAACGAACCACACAGAGTAAATTTAAACGTTTAATCCGAAAGTCCATGACGGTTACCTGAATCGACAAGGAATTAAGTAGACCGTAGTAAAAAAAAAATTATCATCATTATTACTATTATTATTATTATTATTATTATTATTATTTGTTTTGATATCTGTTATATACACATTTTCTTTCGGGTCCAACCAGAGACCTAAGCTCAGAAATGTTTCCCTTCTATTTTCCACGCATCATCATTTGCAAAAAAAAAAAAAAAATGCACATATTTTACATAGATAAAGCTCTTCGTAATGCCTGAGCTGTACTTGTGAGTACAATTTTCTGTATTTCATTAAGACATTTGCTACCAGGAATATCTTCATTATGTCGATCGGAACATTTTCCAATCAATCCGCCGGCTCCAACTGGAATTATTGATGTCCTCATTTGCAACATTTTAAGATTCACACTTAAAGATTCTTATGTCCTGGTATTTTTTGAAGATCTTTAAAGATACATTATAATCTGCAGGGACTGCCATGACAATAAGAAAGCACATACTGCTTTGTGAATTTTGATTACGATGTCTGGACGATTAGCTTTGATTGTTCTCTCTGTGCGTATTGTAAGTCATATAAATTTGTTACAGGTTCTATGTCTGTAACCGGGTCAGGTTGATGTTCATACAAGATTCTTGCAGTTTCCCTGCCGTACAAGTGTCATATTTCCCATACATATATTGATCTACTCTATCACGCTTAGTTTTATATTCAGTTTGTGCTAACACTGTACAACCTGATACAAGATGGGTCATTGTTTCTGCATATTTATCACAGTATGTGCATTTCGGTTTAAGACAATTTTCCAGGTTGTATTATTATTATTATTATTATTATTATTATTATTATTTTATTTTCTTTGATTTCTGGCGTTTACACATTTCTTTCCGGGTCCCGCCCAGGGACCTAAGGTTAGAAATGACACTTTCCACTGACAAAAAAAAAAAAAAAAATGACATAGATAAAGCCTTTCGTAAAGTGTGGGCTGGACTTGTCAGAAAAATTTTTTGTATCTCCTTCCAGGAATCCCTTCAATTAGTCTACTGCAATCTTTTCCAACCAGTCCTAGGGCTCCAACTACAACAGGGATTGTTGATGTTCCTGTTGTGGTAGGATCCACCTAATTTGCATAGTGGAGTAGCAACCATATAAATATGGTTGGTACCGGGAAGAGAGGGAGGAATCAAGAGATTCAACCAGAGACTCTGCCCGACTGCGACTCAGTCAACACATTCCCCAGGAACGGTCTTACCAGGAATATACAAAAGACTATATGTAAATATTGTGTACACTTTCTTGTTTCAATACATTTTGTTCTAAGTACGTTTTGTGTTGCATTATTATTCCATGCATTAGGCAAGTTTCACCAGTTCCCATATGCCACATTTTCGAGATTTCTATTTCAAATTCCTTGTATTTTGTTATTATTATTATTATTATTATTATTATTATTATTATTATATTTCGATTTCTGATACGCTCAAACTACCAACCAAATCAGTGGGAAGACCTAAGTCAGGTATTGGTGTGTTGCTATGGCTACATTTCATGATTTTTTGTAACTCTCATAAAATCACTGGCGATACATGTACAAAGTTCTTCTTAGTAAGTGGGCTGTACTTATGATGAATTTTTTATGTATATCATTTGACCTGAGATTTCCAGGGAAATTTTCAATGTGTTGTCGTGTTCTTTTTATCACCTTTTCTAAGAGCACATACTATGGCTGACATTATTCTTGTTTTCAGTTTCCACATATTTTCCGATTTCTATGTCTTTATATTTCCATAGTTCTTAGTTGCTATGCTACAGTCCGCTGGGCAAACCATATCAATTAGTTGGCAAATTTTCATTTCGGTTTTTGATAATTATATCCCGCCTATTTGCTCTAAACCTCCTGTTTGTAAAGATGGAATATTCCCATAGAATTTGATGTCTTCAAGTTTTTTAGCCAGTGATGGGTGATGTTCATACCAGTTTTAATATATTTTCCAAAGAGTTTACACATTGTCCACATTAAATATTGCCCCCAAATATCGTGACGATATTTATATGTATTTGGCAAAAGTACATAACATCCTGAAATTAGATGGGATATGGTTTCCTGATATATTTCATAGAAACTGCATTTTGGATCCACACTATGTTGCCGGATATTAGCTTGAAAGTTCCTAGTGAAAAGAATCTCCTTCTTACGCAGCAACAATAAATCCTTCGGTTTAAGATCTCTGAGCGTTACCTTTATCAGTATCGGATTTATTACCAGGTTATTCATATTGCCCATTCAGAAGTTTGCTTTGCCAGTGTTGTTTCAAATTTTCAAGAGCTTTGTCCTTGCCTTTCTTTTTTCATATTTTTTGACTCAACAATTGGTTCTTGGTTTATGTTTTCGTTTTCTACAGAATCTACTAAATGTAAATTTCGTTTGCATTTAAACCTTCTTTTGTTTTTCTTTCTTTTGTTGTATTGATCTGCCCAATTATATCGTCCTGTCCTTTGTTTCTTGTATGCTAGTATACCAATAGTTGATGAGTTGTATGACAATTCTAGGTAAATAAGAACACTTCCACCTTCTTTACGGTTATATATATATACATGGCCTTTGGAAGATTCATGTTTTGCTTACAAAGAAGCTTTCTTGTCTTAGAATTCACTCGTCTGATATCATTTAGAGTCCAGTTCAGTATGTTGAAAATCTATTGGACCACTGTGATTGCATGGCTATTAATGGCCATAATTCTGTTCCGAGAATTCAATTTCCTTCTAAATATCAGTCGCACCCTTCTAGAGTAGTCTTTTTGCACTATTTCTTTTATTTTTATTTATGGTAAATTTCTTCATTCTCATTTACATCAAAGTATTTATAAGCTTCTTTATTGTTCTAAATCTTTGATTGTTACCCCCGTATCTAAGTTAATAGAGGAGGTCATTATTATTATTATTAGTACTAGTAGTAGTGGTAGTAGTAGTAGTAGTATTTGTGTGTTATGTTTCCTGCTTTGTATGGTGTGGATCTGGCTAGAAACTATGGTCCTTAAAGCCTATATAAGAATTATAATTGATAGCACTTATAATATGGGATGTTCTTAGTAGGGCGAAATTCTGGCCTACATGCATATTGATGTTACCTGGAAGATTGTTAGTAAAATTGTCCATTCCTTTTCTCACCAGGTCCAGAGCTCCGATTTCTATTGGTACAGTCTCAGTCTACATTCGCCACACCCTGTTAATGTAGATCCACAGCTCCATGTATTTGGACAAATTTATCGATAATTTTTATGGAGGGGTTTCCATCAGATGATATTGTTATATCAATATATATACACTTCCTGAATTTCTCGTCTTTTATGATGATATCAGGTCTATTGGCTTTTATTTTCCAATCAGTTTGAATTGATATAAGGATTGTTATATCGCTACTTTCCATCTCTCAGAGGTTTCAATTTTTTGCTTCCTGCATATCTTCCACTGTAGATATGTCGCTACCTTTTTATGCCTGTGGGTATATTCATTTTTCATCAGCTCCGGGTATCCTGAGACAAAATGGAAGAGAGGTTCATATTATTTTCCGCAGATCCTGCATTTCGGGTTACTTTAACCTTTGATTATGTGACATTTATAGTATCTGGTTGCAAGTCTTTGTGTCCTGTGCTGTATTATTATTATTATTATTATTATTATTATTATTATTATTATTATTTTTTCTCTTGACAACAGCTTCTATGCGTACTCCAGCAATCCAGCATGCAAGCATTCAGCAATTTTTATTTTGTTTTTGAAAGAACCGATGTAAATGGATAATTTTTTTAAAAAGACATACATTTCAATTTCATCGTCTCATTTTAGAATAATAATTTCAATTAAACATGGAAAAAATCATTCACATTGACAATGAAGAGATGCATACAGTCTGTAGTTTGTGTATGGCCGTCAGTTCTCGGTTGTACCCTGTGTATGTTTGTGGAAAATATTAATGGAAGATATTTAAGTTGTTCTGTCTTTGTTGTTAAAATCAATCGCCCTGATGTAAAGATTGATTGATGGCAGACAAATCTAAATGATAGGAAACGTTGAATAAATCAGCGGTTAGAAATGAAGGTCACGCGGTTTCGAAAGATAACCAACCGAATACTGATTTGTTTAAATTGACTTCGACTATTTAAGCGGTATACCTACTAATATTTGCCAGGGATGTCACAGAAGTAATGGTCAAACGTTTACAAGCATTTAATAACATATACAACCTTTTTCTAATCCAACGTAATTATTGCTATACAAATAAGTTAATCAAACCATTATTAATCAAACATAATTCAAGCATGTTTCATTGCAGTCCTTATGTTTTTTTTGTATGTAATTATTTCCCACTGTGTGAATTATTATCAAGAACTGGGTATTGTCAATATGATAGACAATATTTATTTGGTAAATTGCTATCATTTTTGGAACGCTAAGATTCAAATTCATTCAAAATGGCAAAATGTGTATAAACATTATACTTAGACTCCAGCTGAAATCATTCGAATTGATTTGAATAGCATCTTTTCAAATATACTTCGAAGCTTGATTTCCACTCAGATGAATAATTTTTTATACTAATATTCACTCAATAAAAGGCCCAAGAGCCACTAAAGTTAGAGCGTTATTTTGTGGTGTTGTATGAGTTTAAAAAA
This sequence comes from Acanthosepion pharaonis, assembly GCA_903632075.3. Classification (NCBI taxonomy): domain Eukaryota; kingdom Metazoa; phylum Mollusca; class Cephalopoda; order Sepiida; family Sepiidae; genus Acanthosepion; species Acanthosepion pharaonis. The sequence continues at coordinate 1,696,810 of CAHIKZ030003325.1, read as the reverse complement.
AGGCAGAATATTAAGTCCGTGTGTTATATATTAAAGAGGACACTATGTTAGACATTTGAAAAATATCCTACAAGAAGTTTGTTTCACACTGTAGGAGTTCTGTAGAAGAAATAGTTTGAGGGTGAATGGTTCACGTTTGTGTACATGACATGCTGGGTTCCAGTTGTAAATTTCAGGGGCCGTGGGACTAACAGATGCAGTTCGTCAGAACGTATGCCATGTGAATGCAATGAGAGGCTCGCGTCGTTTCGTCCGTTGGATAGGGGCTGCAGGGTAGAAATAAGTTATCATCGACAAATCCACGTTGATGCTTTTGAACTCTATCAAGATAGGCTAGTGATTCTGGGCAGTTCCAGAACTTCTATAGCAGTAATACTCCCCTTGTTATCTGATCTGACTCTTGCAAATATTGAATATAGCGTTGGGAGTTAGATACTCATTTGACCAATAAAAAAGATTCGACAATATTTCCATTAGTTTTCAGATATATGTATTCTACTTTGATGCTTCGGGTGAGCCTGAGACACAATAGACGTTCATGGCAAGGAATCTCATTAAAAGAGGACACATCCTTTATGGTTTGTATCTTCTCGGTAATTATAGAAAATTACCAGTGTGGTTTTTGGTTGCAATGAATTTTCAAACCTCTGTTTCCCATAAAACAATCAGCTATGACACTGTTGTTGCTAGCATCTGGCTTTCCAGACATTTGGTGTAGGAAAGATACAATTTTATCTTTCAAATAGAGAGTCACTTATGACAGGAGGTGTAATCTTATGCAGATCAGTAATATACAGTGAAATTAGCTAGGACAGGGGAAGTACTCCCAGGAATACTGATATTGCTCTTGTAGGCTTTTGATGATTGGCCGTTAACAATGACCTACATATATGTCCTTTAAGAAGACTTGATACTTGAAAGGGAACTTCTAGAGATTACATGGCTGAAGAAATTATGTAGAAGCCCTCGATGACACACCTTTATCACAGGGAAATTCGAAATTAAATTAATGAACCTAAACTGCTTATATAATGTGTTAACATGCGAAGAAACGCGAAGAAACCACGTTAAATAATACAATTAATAACCAAAACCAAAAAATGTCGTGTCTGAAAAAAAAACAAGCTAAAATCAAGATGCACGTAGAAATGTAACATATAGCAATATTGATTCAACCATTGTGCTGTGTAACCCTAAACATACGTAATAATGAACCTACTTATGTTGATATTAATAAAGCGATTTAAAAAAAAAGAGTGATAAAGTATGACTCGACATTGAAGCTGAACGTTTGAAAAATTTAATAACAGGTTTTCACTGTTTTATGAAAGAAGTCTGAAATCAGACATAAACCACAAAATGTAGAATTTATCAAGTATTAATGAACTTTGGAAACCGAAATGTAGCCCACATGACCGTCACGCATACAAAGTATCTTATTTGTGAAAGTATTACTTGTAATTATGTTAACTAGGTTTTCATCGTTTTATTAAAGTCAACATCACATGACCCAATCTGGTTTCGTTCGGGTAAGGGGTGCATTGATGGTATATCTTCCATCAAAAAACTATGAAATTGCTTGCTTTTCTAATAGGAAACTACGCCTGCTTTGTCGAACTCATCGAAGCATAAGGCCACACCAAGAGAGACTTCGTCCTTTAAGATATTAGAAACTGCCTGTCAGGTTCTGAATCCATTGAACGCATAGATCTAATAGAGGAATTGTATCGGTCTACTTCAATACCAAAACATTTCAGACCCTATCATGAGTACGAGAAGGAAGAAATTGGAAACACAATCTATTTAATTTCTTTTCTTAGCATTTAAAAATACAGATGTGGGCAAATGTATATTTAAGCATTTCATACCATATTCAGAACAAGTCTACCAATGGAAGACAACGATTCCGCTTCGTCTCCCCAAAAGCCAATGTACCGATGATCAGGAGGAATTTGCTGATGACATAAGTGTTTATAATTGGGTTAATAATGATCTTGAACAAAGAATCAAAATCATCTATCAAATATTTCAAGAAATATAGTATACAGGGTGCGATGGGTAAATTGTTGTCTAAATTACGTACGGCGATGTAGTGTGACGCGACATGAAAGCTGTGGTCATCAACACAGAGTCCTGGTTGAGACTGTCAACCATACGATCCGAATGGAGAGGAACCCTGACCAAACACCTCAAGCCAGGGGAGGAGAAGCTGACACAAGTCGTCAAGGAAAGGTGAGCCCGTAGAAATCAAAATAACAGCTCCAATTGACCACAGACCGAAAACACATGCAACAGAGATTGTCTCTCACACGTCGCCCTCTACAGTTACTGAGTTCGATGCTCCAGCCAAGCAGATAACTTGGTTGCTACCCATGTTTAAAAAATACGCAAACGTGAAAATAACACTGGCATCTCATTTTAACAGATATATTTACCAAAAATATCTTGAAATCCTAATGAATGAAATTATTCTATAAAATCGCCATTAGCTTCAGCCACGGTCTCCAGACGACTTCGGAATCTCATGCAATTCTTTTGGACGGTTTCCTTGTTTAATCTGTGTATGCTGCCAGGATTATTGCCTAGAGTTCATCTTTGCTGTTACAAGCAGTTTTATTGGTCTCCCGCTCTACTGTGCCTCACATTTAATAATCTAGCATCTTTCAGGTGGCCAAATTTAAGGGGTGATGTGGTCACAGAAATTGTCTATTAAATGGTTCTCCTGCTTATGTGGCATGGTGCACAATCATGTTGCTAGACATAGTGTCTTTCAGCAGATACCCTTTTGCCCCTAGGCAGCACTGCCTCCTCAAGGCAATTGATGTAGTCCTCCGTGCTGAGCCTGAAGCCTTGTGGCAAAATGAATGGGGGTTTAACTTTGGCATTACTAGTGATCGCTCCAAACACCATGACATTGACTAGATATTTGGTTTTCATTACACTCAGTACATCATTTTTCGGACGCAGAATCCTCTGCACAGTCCTCATATTGACAGCCAAACACTCTGAAATGTTCATATTGTAGTTTTCGGCATAAATGCTGTTTCTAAATGTCTGGCAGACTGAAATGCGTTATGGTGGTCTTTTTCTCACAGAGGGATTGCAACTGACTCTATTCTATTGCTCCTTCTATAAAATAAAAAAATAACACGCATGCGTGAAATTATATTTATAAAATGGCAACAATCAAGTTACCCATCGTTCCCTATATAAACCTTTCCTTCGTATCCATTATATATATACATGTGTGTGTGTTGTATTCCATGAAATTCGTAAATGAACAATGTTCTGCATGCGTTTAATTTTTACAAACATTTAGTGTGTCTACTTTTAAGTTCCTACGTAGGTAACAATATGACAAACAATATATATATATATATATATATATATATATATATATATATATATATATATATATATATATATATCATTATTTTTACAATATATTTCCTGCTTACATAACTCCGATGAATTAGTAGTTTGGTTTTCTGCTGTGTGAGCAAAATTGTTTGAAATGTTCATACTAATGCTAGTTTATTCTGCAATCGTCAGAACAAGAAAAGCTGTTCACGACTGATAATTTATTTCTTTATCTATTGTATTATAAACCGGTGTTTCAATACAAGAAAGTGCCCCTAGTCAATTTCCTTCGCTAGTGAATGCATTGTGAGTGATTGAATATAGAAAATTGAGGCCGCTGAATATTCAGTAAAAGGTCATATCGCTCGTAGGTCATGGCGACAAGCGCAACTATTTAAATTCAGAAAGATCTGTAAATTGACAGTCAGAAAACAGACCTTCTGGCAACCGGCCAAGATTCAGTTTCAGTTAACGGATCAAAACTTTTCTGACCATTAGCTTTAACACTGAAATGTCATGTTAAGCAAGCGCTGTATGTTGTTCCTTTTGTTCTGTTGTCAATAAAGTGTCACGCTGTGGTTTTATATCCTGCCTGTTTATTCAATAGGCGCAAATTCAACACTGTCCGTTGGGTAGTTTTTTTTTTTTTAATTGCTAACGCCCAGTAATGACGTACATTTGTCTGCTTTTGCTAAGTATAGTTTGGTATGTACAATTGCAGTAATATTCTGTAGAACCAATATAAAATTACAAAAGTACAAAACTGTTTGATACTACATAAATTTCAACTGCTGCCATTTACAAAAAAATGTGATAGATTTTGTAGAATATATCTCAGTCTAATATTTCGCGTGTAAGAACCTTTGTCAAAGCTGAATGTGAAATGTGGGCTTGTACAAAATGTAAGCCTAAATCAATTACGTGTGAGTTGTGACATATGCATTTCCAGATACGTATATACATACATACATATAGTTGCTGTCGACTCAAAAGACGAGTATGGCCATCATAGACATGCCCAGTCCATCAGTTAAGCTCCCCCTCCAAACAACAATACACACATTCGTAGTGTGAAAGAGTGGCTCATAAAGCTAGCCATCGATTTGCATTTCTTGTTACATATATGGCATGTAAAATCATCTCCGCGTGGTGGAAGTTTACCTTCAACATCATCATGTGTCTTTATATGTGTTGACAAGCCTGACTTGCACTTACACACTCTAGTACAGGACGAACATGCAAAGTATGCCAATATGAAATCGTCCTATGCAATAGATTGTTGGTGTTGTTGTGATTTCTGATGACTGAGCAGACCTGTCTTGGAAAAACATATCCGATTACATTGGACACATGGCCAGGTTGGCACGTCATGACAATTCAGGGATCCCTTCCGAAATCCTATCTTCAGTTCTTCCTTTTTGTGATGTCTCATGGAAGATCTTGAAGCCATCAGCAATACCAACTCTCCAAGAAACCCGGTCTTCAGCTAGAGTCTCCAGTTAAAATACATACATACATATATATATATATATATATATATATATATATATATATATATATATATATATATATATATATATATAATTATATTCTTCTTCTTCTGTGTACTGTATATCTCTTCCGAACGTTGGCGAAGATGGCTATCCAAAATTTCCTAGCCTTTGTATCTCTTAATATTTTTTGCTTTTTACCATCCCTTCTAAGACGTACTCCGCCATACATTAACTCTAGCTTGCCAGGTATGTTGTGCATTGCTTTCATCTGCCTCTGTTAACTTCATTTTGTCCGATGAGTATCAAATTTTCTATGCTGCCTTTCCCCATTAAGCGCCCCAAAAGGTTTAAATATTGCTAGCTGATATTATGTATAATTGACATGTTTGTTAACATTGCCTCTAGAACTTCGTTGTTGCTCACATATTCAATCCATGGTGCCATCAGAATCCCTCTATAGAAGCAGATTTCTGTTGCTCCAATTCTCTTTGTCATCGTGGAGTTTTTTCAGCATCCAATGTCATACAGAAGGACTGACACTACATAACTGTTCGCTCCCCTTTTCTTTATTTCTAACGATATTTTTCCGTTATTTTTTATTATTCTATTAACTTTTATGTGGCATCTTGCACTATCCCAATGTGCCTTTGGATTTCTGTGACAAACTTTCCGTCCTCTGGTTATACTCTTGCCTGATATTTAAATTGTTGTAACTGTTTGATTGTGGCATCTTCAATCTGTAATTATAATATCGGGTTGTTCTATTGTCTGACAACCATGTCTTCCTTTCTTCTCGCTTAACTTCACCACCTGATGTAGGAGTTCTTGATTGATCTGTTGATTCATTTTGTACGGTTTATCAACCCTTTGCAGGTTATTTAAAGCCAGAATATATATTTAGATAGTAATTGGCGGGGGAGATTGCAGTGATTTAGTTATACAAATCTTACTAAATCATCTTTAGCTGTGGAGAGAATAGGTGGATTCTTATTGATAGACAGTGTAATTGCACATAATATAACAAACCCTTTTTGACATTATGTGGACGTAAGCCAATGCATTTGTGTAGTTTTCTTTCTGTATCTGTTATCAACACTGTTTCATCTTCATATCTAAATTTGTTAAAATTGTGGCCGCCAAAATATAATCCTGTTATAACTACTAATTCTCTCGTAACGACTTCACCGGTTAGGTTAAAATGTTTTGCTAAAACCACGCAACGTTGTTCTAATATCCTTCCCATATATATTAAGGTTTTCTAGCTGTTCTTTGTAATGTACTATATCAAAGACTTTCGCATAATCTATAAAGCATATGCATTCTGGAATGTTTTCTATATGAATATCCTTTTCATATATACATAGTAATTCCCCAAACAGTCTAGTAGGTAATTTCAAATACGGTGAATTCATTTCTTGAATGAGCGGGGAGAATTAAAAAATCCTCTATTAATAAATTATTTATAAAAATCCGGTATTAAATATCTCTTACCACAAACCATTAAAACACCCCTTCATGAAAATGGCACTGTCATTAATGCACAAGTGAAAATTTAGAAATTATTGTTTTCTTAAGATGAAAAGAATTTTCTCAGGCATTTGTAGGTAAAAATAAAGGGAGTAAATACATGTTACTTTTGTCATAGCATATATATATATACACGTAGGGAGAGAGAGACGGGACCCTTGTGAGTCATCGATAGCTGTGCTAGCACGGTGCTACAAGTCATTGTGGCCGAGAGCTTGAGTGCGATGGCCTTGTTAAAAATGTTGATCACGCTAGGTAACAGGTTTTTTCCCAGAAACTGTAACTAAGGTCGGTTCAGCATAGTTGAAGTATAAACCACAGGTGGGCTCCGTGGGTGTTGAGCTAAAATAAAATGGATTACCTAGCCGCCCTAGTAGACGTGTATCTTCGAATACCAGTGGCCAGCTATAACACACACACACACACACACACACACACATATATATATATATATATATATATATATATATATATATATATGTATATAATGAACATAATGTTTTGTGTTATTTGAGATATTAAATGGAGATCGTATTTACGCCCATTTCGGATAACATAAGTACATCTGTTTGGCAAATTGCTGATATCTCGATTCTTAATCTTTCAAGTGTCGAATCAAAGAAATAACCAATATCAGATTTAATTTTCTTCCTAGAAAAATGAACCTATGATCTGAACTCAGATTCGGTATCCTCGTAATCTATAGAAAAAAACGTCCATAAAACTTTCCCGAGGAATCTGTGCAGTTTGTACTTTTGTCTTATTGTTCAAGAACAATGCATATTTATGATTAACCAATGGGAAGCTATTTTCTGTGGAACCCTTTGATGATTCAATTTAATGCGAATACCTCAACGGCTTGATTTGTTTTCGTTTCTCATTTTACGCGAACCAAAACATTTCATATCCCAACAAATAACGAGTATAATTTTGTCTTGATTCCTGGTGTCGGAATGATTTTTTCACTGGATTCCAACCATGTTCATTTTCCTTGGATATAATTATATAGAAATCACTTTGTATCACAGGTGAGGGTTTTACCCATTTACTACTCTTCAAAGATAAGTGGAGTGCAACACTGTGATTCAGGACACACGAAATCAGGTGATGAAAGGAGAGTAATTTGGCACTTCTCTGAGTTATTGAGGACATTATATAATGCAAATATTTTGCGAATTCACGTAAATTTCTCTTGAAATACCGTCTGCAAATCTTCACTATTGACAAAAGATGTTTGTTCTGATCGACGGGAATCTTCGGCAGGAAATATTCTTCGTCGAATCTCGTCAGATCTTTGTTAGGATTCCCTGACACTTCAAGATTCATTTCCATAGACAGAATAAATATATCTTGTCACCTAGCCATACTTGATTTCAACAAGCCTAAATAGGGGAAAATAAGATAACTTCAGAAAGAAAAACCTTGTAAGTAACTAAGATAATTTCATAGTAAATTGTAGAATTTTGCTTAATCATGTGCAGGGATATCAAAAAGCAAGTAATTGAAATATCTCTACAAATGAGACACATCTGATATGGGTCAGAACTAAGCTCATCGTAGATACGATACAAAATCTACCCTTTCTGTCATTAAGTGATCTGCAAAGAAACATAAACCGTTAAAACATAATTATTAGCATTTATTTTACAATAAGTAATGAAAAAAATACATACACAAAGGCAACATGATTTTCCTTTTGACCTAATACACAAGGTGCGGCAGAAATACATCCTACATTTAAAACTGTGACCTGTATAACACTACTGAACTTAGGCAAGGCATAATTGTGTCTTCATATCACAAACATCTTACCATTTATTAGATGATATCAGTTTTCATTAAGGGTTGAACGGATGCGCACCGTGCGTTTGCTGTTGTAACATTAATAAGTCTGGTGAACTGTAAGTGCAACGCAGAGACCTTTTCATGATGATTTCATGTTATATCGGAATAAAGCTGTTCTGGATGGAAAATCGTTTCCTGGTGTGGGTCGAAATTTTCAAGGCCTCATGTTTAGTACTTAATGAAAGACATCTGGAAGACCTCGATGCGTTCGAACTTCTGTGAGATGGAAAACTTTAATAATCGTTTGCAACAGTGGATGGCGAATAGAGGCCACAATTTGGAGGATGTCATTTTTAAAACCAAAAAGAATAACAGAAATTTTAGGCCTCTGTTTAAATAACAAAGAAATAATTATTTTAATACCGTTACCTTGATATAATTCTCTACCATTATAATATGGGGAGTGTTCCTGCCACAGAGTGTATATTGTTTAATGTTTTTATATTTTAATAAGGATAGAAAATAAGAAAACTTAAGAAGAAGAAACCTTGAAAATATTTAAAATATAATTACTTACTAAATTTTAGGATTTCTTTTTCATCGTTTTCAGATTTATAACGAAGTAAGCAATCTAAACCGTCTATTTAATAAGAAACAATTGAATAGAAAATATGTCAGTCTCTTGTTTCTCATAATGATAATGATATTATAAATCTTTACATTGGAAAATAAACACAATTTATGCATGAGAATTCTTCTCTTTAATCTCACAATCGTAAGGATCAAGATAACCGATTTTCAATTAAATGGAAAAAGAAACACACACATTGATATAAACCAAACACAATAAACACAGGTTTTCATTCATACATGTATATATATATATGTATGTATATAAGTTCGAATAATATTAAATAGCAACGGCAAGATTGAATACACGCGCAGTAAAATTGGATTGCAATAAATAATCTCATACGCGCGTCGGTTCCAAAGTAAGAAATGTATCAACTTTAATCAAATTCAGTATATGATATTTAGGCTTCATGAGAACCCTGTATTATCATTTAAGTACGATCATATAGAGTGCAATTACCATTTGCGATATATTATTTCACACTTCTTAAAACTGTGGATATAATACACTCCACGGAATTGAGTTACCTGCAAAGGCCAGATTTTGTTCGATATGCCATTCATCATCAAAGGATGACGTCTTTCGAACGCGCTGTCTAGGGAAGCTGAGAAACAACATGCGAAGCATGTTAAGTGACATGCGCACATTTAGGTTTATATTATTCTGTTGCAATAACATAGCATTTTGATTAAGAAGTGGAAGATAAGTGTGTTGACCAGTGTATCTGAATTGAACACAGCTATTCAAATTTTTGCCACAGTCAACAAAAACAAACGCTAATTTTACATTAAGGCAGCCCAAAACCTGACACCATTTTTATTTAACTGTGTGTTGCTACACATCCTGGAAGAAATTTCTTAACACGCAAATGACTCAGCGAACAAGCATTCACTAATGAATACTACAGAGCAATTTTAGATATATTATTTGATCGTCTTACTACAAACTAAAGACCAGTTCATCGATTTAATGATGAAAGTGAAAACTTGCCTTAAACACATATACGAATCGGTCTACCGCAGTTAATAGATTCTTAATTATCCCTGTTGACACAGCTGCTACTACATTTGCTTTGATCCTTGATTTAAGCACCGTACGCCAAGCTGTATATTTCCTTAAAATGTCTCCATCTAAGTAAGCGTCTGTATCATGTGTCCGTCAGAATCATATTTTGCATGTGTTGGAATGATCTTTTACTCTCTATTCCCAACATCGAAACACCACCTCTGCATTACGTCAACTATTCAGAGAATTATGAGAAGCGGGAGCAGGTGATCTCAAGCTTAACAGCAAAGTATCAGTACTGTACACATGCTTGTACAGCATATATATGTCATAACAGACTCCAGTTTCAGTGATATTTGAAAACAACAACATAGAATAGATTATAATATCAAAGGCCCACAGTTTCCGTACATACGTCTCCGAATTTGGCGATGTTCTCTGCCCTAAATTAATTACAGTAAGTATAACCAGTTGTCAGCAATTATATTCTTATTGTTCGACAACATTAAACACCAGGGACTTCAAAGAATGCTCTGCAATATACTGACTACTGGTTGAATACCATCAGCTTTGGATACAGTCGAAGTTTCTCTGTGTAGGTGTTTTTAATCATGCTCAATATGTTCCTGTCACTCACATGTAGGTGCCGATGTCTTTTCCCGTAGCAGTGACATCTGATATGAAATCTTACAATTTATTATATTCTGCTAAGATTTTATGACCTAAACATAAAATGAGCAACCCCATCTTTCTCATCTCGAGATACATTATATGCCCAAAGGTGTCAAATTCTCTACGTGCCAACAAACAATAGCTCCAGCACTTGTACTGTCTCATTTCTTGATCCTTAAATATGCGTCAGCCCGCTGTGTTAATTCAGAGTGTGTGAGTGTTGTGGGGGTGCAATGTAGCGTACTGATATTCATAATTTTTGGGGATTTAATATATCTGTGTGAAAAGCAGAATAAAATAAGTGAAAGTAAATATCCTAGAGACGGAGATACGTTCTTTGAAATCCATTATTTGTTTTCTCGTATTATCAAAGTATTATCCCACTTAGTTCGGATTAGTTAAATATACGGTTACCATTTATTTTATTTGTCTCGAAAATATATAAATATAACGAGACATAACTGTTGTCCGATATAATAAATATTACTAAACATCACACGGCCTTCTTCAGGTGGTTGGAATATCGAACTAAACCCTTTATTTGGCTCGCTTGAGGACACATGGCACAGTGGATAAAGGCGTTAGTTAGATCCAGTGACAGGACCTAAAGAGAGTGAGTTCAATACCTGGTTAAGCCGGTGGAGAACTTGGAGAGGGGAATTAACAGGAGATAACTGAAAACTGACATCCATTAGACATGGTACGTGGAACTAGAACAGTCTACTCCAGCGAGCGAAATAAAGGGTTCATTTCGACATTCCAGCCACCCGAAGAAAACCGAAGCGTACAAAGGCCGAAACGTTGTGCTAAATATGGCAACAAAGATGAGAATGATAGTTCGAACAATGTAAATAGTGTACATAATGCCACATCTCAGAAATATAGACAGATACTTAACATTAATACTACCAGAAAAAAAAACAAAACAGAGCATATTGCAATCATAAAGTATACATATACGTCATTACGATTATACGGTGATTCACTGATAGGAAGTTTTATACCTGGGCTTGTGATAAGCGAGGCTAGTGTATATTCCCGAGTATAAAATTAGATAGACTATAATATATTCCACATAGGCCACAACCTACCCTCTGATTTACCTAAGTAAAATGTTGTATAATGTTTTATTCAAATAGTTGGGGATACTATGGACAATGGATCTTCATGCGTCCACAAGAATATGTTGCCTTCGATTAACATATTAGTATGCCTAACTTCGGGATGCCTATTGATTTTTTGCTAAAATGATTGAAGATTTGATATCTTGTGTTTGACATTTTTTGCCCTTTTCAATGAAAAACTTCAACTTCTTATTATAAACAAAGATGAATGATTACCATTAAGTAATAAGTATGAAATATTGGGAGGGAAATTAGAATAATGCAATTTTTTTATAGACAGCAAACCGTTTACGTACGGATAGAAAATGAATTCAGTAAATATAAAAAAAGTGATGTAACGCAAGGATGTTTTTTAACACCGAAATTATTCACCCTAAAGATTGAGGCCATTCTGAAAAGAACTTGGACATCCTATCAGGATTCCTTTCTGGTGGCTACAATATTATCAATAATGGATATGCAAACCAAACAGTGTTTAAAGCGGTTTCATAAAGAAAATTCCAAGAACACCTAGAGAAGGTATTTAAGTAAAGCTAGAAGAAATTCTTAATCCTCAACTACAAGAAGAAAGGCTGTTAATCAAAGAACTACCCAACATAAAAATTAAAAATTTATATACCAAAATAAAATATCTAAATATCTGCGATGAATTTTAACAGAGGATAGGAAGGGCAACATTGAAATCTGAAATTGATGTGGGCTAGCGAAATATGCCTTCTAAAATCTAGCCAAAGTATTAAGAAACACAAACATTTCGCTAAAAACAAAAAAAAAAGAAATGAATTTTTATGTAATATAGGTATTCTTATATGGTTGTCAATGCTGGACAGATGAAGAAGACTTGGAGAAGCAGAAATATCGTTCAACAGAAGGATGCTAATAATAACATGGACTGAACATGTGTGCAATGACGAAATTTTAGAAAAAAAGTGTCAAAAAAAACATCAGAGAGAAACAGTTGAAATTTGTAGGGTACTTAATGAGGTGAGAGGGCTTGCAAAATTTGATACTCAGATGACAGATTGGAGTTTAGGCGGGACAGCTGAAAGCCTCAGAAGAAGAAGAAGAAGAAGAAGAAGCAGAAGAAGAAGAAGAAGAAGAAGAAGAAGAAGAAGAAGAAGAAGAAGAAGACGTTCATATAAACCATTATAACCTTTCTTGTATATTGGCGTCATCACATGACATTCTAGTTTAGAAAAATGTTATTGTTAATATTTATATTAAAATAATCCATGTTGCTTAAGACTAAACCGTTTTATACCCCGAGATATGGAGTAGTGTAGCCCTATTCGTACGGTGAGGTTATTTAGGCCTAGGCTAATATATATTCGGATTTATTTTGGACAGGAATGTATAGGCGCTGTTTCACTGCTGAAAAGATCATTTTATTTCACAAACACAATCACTACCGCGTCCCTGAGAAGGAAGTGTTGAATATATTACACACATCATAATCAAAAATCTGTCTTAGCTAATGGTATGAGCAAAGTGTAGCATGTTCAATTAACGTGTTCAGATAAGAGTGTAAAATTGGTGAGGGTTTGCCCATCAGTATAATTAACTTTTCTTTTATCTCGTAAATAGATAACTGGGATTTTTTCCTGTGCGCATTAGAATAATAACTGATGTTGGGAAGATAGCAGATGACCAATCCTTGGTTGATTTAGACGCGGTTTGTTATATCTTCTTTATCACCATAAGGATATATGGCAAGTTTTCGTATCATTTTAGGATTTTACTTAACATCTGGACAAAGGGATGAGGATTCATTTACACTCTTAGTGAAATTAATGATTATATGATTCAGAGTTGAAGCTTATTTAATAATACCGATGGATCCCAGTTCATTCAAAATCATCCGTCACATTCAAAATACTTTTGTACTTTTAGAACACAAGTTAATAAATATGCGACATATTTTAAATAATGTTCACCAAACGCAATACTCAAGAACAAGTTAAGTTTAAGGATTACTAAAGAGATTTGTCAGGGGAATATAAGAGGTGTATGTAAGAGGAGAAGTCTATGAGAATAATTTAATTTACGAGGGACAATCCATGTAAGATTTTTTTCCCCATAAAGTAGCATTAATATGGATAAAAGCTGTTTGATTGTAATTTCCTTTGGTGAGGTTATTCGAAAGGCAGAGGTAGGGAAATTATTGCCTGAGGCTACGGGCTCGGATTGCCCCACATTAAATTCGTCCTTGTGTAACATCTTGCCTCGTGGTGAGGCTTGGGAATCATTTGCCACTTTTGGTGATAACTCGCAGCTAATGTTCTTAATAATGACAACGGGGATTTAATCCCGAATTCAGTTTATATAGGTAAATTAGTAATTTGCAGTGACTTTATCAATTAAAAAAATCCTTTGATACTAATCTCTCTTTATCTCGATAATATATATATATATATATATATATATATATATATATATATATATATATATATATATATATATATATATCGTGAGGAGAGAAATAAACATAGACGTACATATAGCCACCTCTTTGTGTGTGGATATATATGCGTGTGTGCGTTTGTGAGTGTGAGGGTGTGAGAGTGCATTTGAGAGAGAAAGAATGTCCGTGTGTATTTGTGTAATTAGTGTGAAGTTCAACGGTGCACGCTCACAATTATAAGGAAATAATATGCAATTACTATACAATTAATATATTTGATGAGATGAAATTAGTCTTAATGTCTTGCTCACGTCCATGTTACAGCACCTCATATAATAAAAGTTTCTATATAGTTTAAATAATTCAAACTTATAACTTTGTAGGAAGAATTTTTTTCTATTCACACTTCAAGTTGCTATTAGATTAAAACATATACTTTTTTTCCGAATGTACATTTAGATGCATCCGTTTGAGTACTTAAGAACACATGTGTTATATTTTTTTCACATTTTTGGGATGTTATTCCGGACAGAGATATTTTTACCCCACATATCCTATTATATCCACATACTTGCCATTTCTCCCCTGTTCAACTTTTCTGATTTTCACAAAATTATTTGTAGCAAGTACTGCATGCTTGCAGTTAAAAATATCTTTCTTTGTATATAAGCAAATTGTCTTTCGTGACCCTTAGTTTGTAAACAATTATTAAGAAGGAATAACGTAAAAATATCATTTTAAAGATCGCCGCTTCCGTAGTTGAATGTTGTTTAATCTTTTTGCGATGACAAATATAGATATTTTTGTGATGTCAACGACTCTTTGCCATTTCTGTGATGCCATCGAATACTCGTTGTCACTTTCGTAATGCTCATTGTAGTAGAGAATTTGTAATAGCTGATTACAACTATAGTAACGCCGTTAAAAAATACTGGTGTCAGACGTCTTCGGATAACACGCGTACTTGCTCGATAATACTCGGAGAGTAATCTGTATAGTGATCCGAAACGAGAAATAGTATAGTAAATATAGTAGATAAGTTCGTTCCGAATAGTACTAGAGGATAGAATAGAAATGGAGACCGGAATCGTAATAGAGTATAGAATAGAAATAACGATCAGTTAGACGTCAGGCGACTTTCTACTTATGGGTTTCCTCTATGGTCACGTAGTCTAATTAATTCAATAATGGGATCGCCTGTGTTTGCTCACTGGCGATGTATGTTCAAACTCAAGTGTCGGCAACAACACTTTATTCCTATATAACAGATATATTTTTTTCTTTTTTCTTCTTCTATATTAACTGAGGCGCAATTAATTGTAAACCATCAGACTTTACATTTGTCTGTCAAGCTTGTGTGTTGTCTCTAAATCGTGATAATCGCTTGTCGAACCGATATCTTTTCGGCTTGACAGTCGAACTCTCTGCCTCTGAGAAGAGATGAACGCAGACGAGGCTCCGCCGAAGGGCAAGGTCTCGTTCGGCGAGGTAGACTCCCCCGGAACCCGTTTATACGGGTTCGAAAGGGAATATTTTTGGCCGAGCATACGGACTCGGAGAACACACGTTAAACCGGCCTTGTGCCACATGCAACCCTCGTGCGGGGGGGGGGGGGCTAAATGTTTTAAATTGTGATAATCTGTTGGCAATTCTTTTGTAGGAAACCCAACGCTGCATCAAAAGACTAAACCATCAGCGGACTATATTCATTTTCTCTTAACTTATAGACAATTTCGTAGGCACCATTTCGTAGAGGAAGTTATAGAGCGTGGGAGAGAGATTGAGAGACAGAAGACGAGAGAGTGATAGAGAGAGATAGCGAGAGAGGTCGGTCAGCTATTATCCTCATCGAATGAGTGACTGAAACAGGGTTTACTCAAAATAATCTGGGACGGGATGGCCTGGATGAGTCTCCGTACAATCGACTTCTATCCTCCCTCTATCCTGCTCTGATTTCATTTTTGTATCATACAAAGATCCATCAACCTCTCTATTCACCTCCGAAGGGGACCAACCCATCCACTTATTGTGATACGTTTCAGACCAAATTTTAAACTAAAAGGGTGATTTCTAGAATTAAATTTACAGTAATTAACACTTTACTCTGTCAAGTCTAAGTATTCTGTTACAATAATTCCAAGCATTTTCGTGGATCAAATCTGGCGATACATTCCCTTTCTTATCCATGAGAAGAGCATTTGCTTTTAATTGAAATCATCCGGTCTTTTTCATTTTACTTGCAATATTTTGGCTCTAATTCTGCCTCAGTGATCTCAAAAACCCTCTAAATTCCAGCAGATTTCATTAACCTTTGGTACATCTTGGACATTTCATTACAATACTGTTAAAACCTGGAATGTATAATTATGTATATTTAAACCAAGCTAGTCCTAATTCATTACATTATCTTTCGAAATAATTGCCTTTGCAAAATTTATTAATCTATCTCCATTATCCCCAAATATGGGTTAAATAACAGGGCAATTTGTTCCCTCTAGCTCTAGTCGGAAACCAATCCAGGAAAAAAAAAACAATTTAAGTTCAGACCTCAGCCATCCGAGGCTGTACAAACATATTTAAGGTTGAAGGAACTGTTTTTGAAAAAAGAAAAAGCAAAACGATATATTTCAATAACACTGAATAATTCCATAGATGTGTAATTATTATGAATAATGTTGATTCTAATTAGCTTTTATGCTAAATGTGTTTTGTGTTCTTATGCAAGACCTGACTATATGTTTAGGATGTGTGAGGATCGAAATATATCCGAGATTTTTATCCTTCATGAGGAATTTCGCTGTCTGACATCCTGGCATGTGAAGCTGTCTATGTTGATCTTATTGTCTTTTTTCAGATATTTTAACCAATTTAATTTACAAAGGAAATATGATTTTAGCACAAAATAATAATATTAATTTCATTCTCTTATGATATGATCTAGTGATAAAACAAGAGGAATACTGCAGAAACTAGCAGATGAACTTAGAATTGAACTGTTTGTGTATCAATTTGGTCAAAACTGACATTAGTTGTTATTTGATATTCAAATTATAGAACAATATCAATATATTAAACGCCTCCAAATATAAACAAATATAAAACCAATTGAACTAAAATGTCAATGATTTTAATTTAGCGTGTTCTTTTATTTTTTCTATAATATACAAATTACAATAAATATATTAACATTTATGAAAGTTATATAACAAAACAATTTTATATTTTGCCACAATATGTGAATTCGATCATGTTTACATTTAAATATCTTCAATATCAAAACTAGAAATGCAATTCAGTATATTTCCTTGCCATTTTGTTTTTATTCCCTGCAAAATTATATAAAACTTTCGTTCATTGCGATAGATAGTAATTGTGTTTCACACTCGTAATTTCAGTGCGTTAATTTAACTTGCTTTACAATGGGAATGTATTTACTTCATAAAATTAGATATTTAAACGATAGAAATAAGAAAATATTTAATATACTTTACGTGAACGTTAGGAGGGTACGTGTTTTACAGTCAATTTCATTCTGTCTTGCACTAAATTTTGGTTCTAATATTTACAAACTGAAAAAATATGTTACGGTGTTGGACGAATATTTGGATATCAGTACACACATTTTATTTTGCAATAATAATTTTCATATTTGAATCTGTGTTAGAGGTGCATATATTATCAGAATATATAATGGTGAACCCCACATTTACAAACATACTTATACAAACGCACGTACACCAACATACACACACACACACACACACACATATATATATATATATATATATATATATATATATATATATATATATATATATATATACACACATACAATCACACGTGTGAGTGTGTGCGAGAAAACATTCAGATAGAGTACATATGTAAATATAAATAAAGAAAAAATGAAAACATATTAAGAGACGCGTTTCGTCTTCTGAGGAACTTTTTGTTTACAAAGTCCCTCAGAGGAGGGACCCTTCCGTTCTTTTTATATATATATATATATATATATATATATATATATATATATATATATATATATAGAGAGAGAGAGAGAGAGAGAGTCTGTGTGTAGTGTGGGGATAGACAAACGTATTTTTTTCGTGATCATCTTGAGCATAAATTGTTCAATCGCTCGTGAGTGAATACGGTTTTTCTAAGCCATTATCACATTCTTTATTTTCTTTTCTTTCGATACAGTTTTTTTTCGGAGCATGTTACGATTGTATAGGAATTATTTTAACAATTTTGCGTGAATGTATTTTATCACTAGCGTATTTAACAAGATTCAAACGGATTCATAAACAACGTTGTGCTTTTAATTTGTTATATTGTAAGTAGTAATTTTATAGAGCTGTTAAGTATGGCGATGGTTGTACACAAATTCCAATCATATTTTCCATATGACGATTTTCAGGGTGAAATTTCCAAAGTTTTATTTTTAGTTTTACGTTTTGGATGGGAGTAATTTAATACCTATTTCGGCAAATACTGGGATCGAGTTTATCCCTTTTAAAATAAGTTTAAATCCGACTTAAATCCGTTTAAATCAGACACTGCATGATGTACCAATGAGTCAAATGGGAAGCGGAAAGAAGTATCCATTCTATATATGGAAAGTGCTATGCTTTCTTTTGCTGGGATATTAAGCGCGTCGTCTATCATGAGTTGCAAAAACAAAACAAAATACTTATTGGGAAATTTTTACATCAATATCGAATACGGCGTAATTATTTGCAATTAGTTTATTGCTATCAATGCATGTTATTCGTAAACGATAATGCACTAAGACATTGCTTAATGTACACAAGAAAAGTATGTCACTGAGTAGGTAGGTTTTACTCCTGCTCTTTATTCTTCATAGCATCCTTCCTCTGGCTATCAGATTTCAGGTCATTGCAATGTGTCTTTAGAGAAAGACAAGTTTTATACATTATGGGTTTGTTAAAACTGATATCTAGTGTTTTTTTTATCCAAAATCCGAACAATTTTACGCCAAAATTTACAGCAATTTGATAAAAGATAATTCAATTCATGACCCTTTTGAAATTTTTAAATTCTGGAAAGAGAGGATTGAACAACCCCATTCAAGATTAGACAGTGATACTCCATTTTTGTTCTTATCTAACATGAGTAAAAAAATAGCATGGCTGGAGGAATCGGGTATTTTCTGGAGCGGTGAAAGGAACTGACTGTTTTTCAAGCCTCTTTGTTGATGGTTTGTTTACAGAGTGATTGAAAATGAATTCCCTATTTTATGTATGAGACGCCAGACAGGGATTATACCATAATACCCTGTGACAGTTTTTCTTTGCAGCAAGTCGGCTATGCGGAACCAAGACTTTGGAATAACGTGAATTACGAATACAAGCAATTGTGTCTTTCATACCGCAAGTTTTCCAGGTAAAAATCAGTTGACGCGATTCCTGGGCGGATCGAGAAGATGGTAGCGAAACCTGGTGCCCATTTCGAATTTTACATAAAACCCCATGCTGAACGCCTTACACTCATATTAATTTCTTGGCAAAATAATAGTTAATAAATAAATTATGAGTATTTTAAAATGGGAATTACTTTTCAATCAACCTGTAAATTCGTTTCAACTTGAGGTTTGGCGTGAACTTGTATCAAAATGAGCCTTCTTGATTGTACATTTACTCATTTCGACAGGAGATAATGCACTGTATACTCTGTGATGAAGAAACATTACTCACATGATTTTGGATTTATTGGATGTTAAAAACCACTTTCCTCCAATGAGCTGTTAAGTGTGTCCTAAATACTCGGGAAGAGAGTAATTCTAATTACCCGTGTTCACGAGTTACTTCTCACAGTTGTTCATACCATTCTATTGGACGCATTACTTTTTCTGAAAATCCTATTCTTCAATATTTTTATCTTTTATCTGCAAAACCATCCAGGGTACTTCGCGTGGAATAAATTATTTTTCTGTTTTAATCAGAATGTTGAATATCAAATCACCTTGTTCAGTTTAAGTTATAAATCACAGACGTAAGAACTAGATACTTTCTACACGTCTTTTCATTTTATCTGGTACCCAAGGCAATTGTCTGAGCCATTTTCCCATCAGTACTTCTCAAAAGTTCATTTCACTCTTTTAGAATAATAACACTTAACTGTCATTTAGAATTATGTCTTTACGAGGAATAGACGTAAGTGCAAATCCATTGAGAATCCTTACCGGAGATAAGAAATATTGGAATGTAAATGTGTTACTAGAAATAAGTGGATTATAGTTGTAAATCATAAGTTCCCAGATCGAAATCCTAGCTCACCCATTGTCGATTACTTTCAGTATGTGTGCGTAACAAGGGATATACGTTGTTTTTTTTATCATGGCGAATATAATATTTACAGGATTCGGACATTAACTGCTACTCCAATCTCGAGCAAATGTAGTAATCGATTCAAATTTGTAATAGGCAGTTGACAGTGATCCTGATTGGTTCTTGTTATTCGATTAATGCTATCTTATAGTGACAGGCTTCAAACTGGTGAGCAAGCTATATGGGACTATAGATGATTGGGCAGGCAACACCAGACTTACAGAAAGATTCGCCTAATCCAAACCAAAACCTGTATCCTATATCTGTATAAGTATACCTTCTATGCTTCTAGTTTGTGTGTGTGTATATATATATTATAAAATAGACTGTTATTTTAATATAATTTATACACCTTATTTTTATAGAAATAAATATTTAAGTAAATTCTCTGTTTATAATAAACGGTATTAACAATAATTACCGGCCTGACTGTCCGAGACATTTCATAGGAAATGTGTGTCCTTCGACAAGAACCACACCCGTATCTTATAGGGAACCGTTATATGGCACTACGTGCTATACAATGTGGCTACAGAGGAAACGTCTGTTTACCATGTACGATTTTACTGCTTTTGAACTACAAATTTCCCAAGAACGCTCATATATACATATGTGTGTGTTTAATGAGCTACCATCTGTCTTTTTTCACATATCTTAATAATTGCAATTTTAGAAACAAACGAAAACATCTTGGGCAATTGGGAAATTAGGCAAAATAACTTGAATTTTCTCCACTGCATATGTTGAAAATATATTGATATTATTATTTTTGCATGAATTATTTTTCCTAGCCAACTTGTATCAATTATAAATTTCAATTAAACGAAATAATATTTCATAACGCCATTCTATTCTCCATGTATGTAGATGTCTCAGCATATTACCATGTTTATGTGGTTGAGGATTTCACAAATTGAGGTGTGATTTTGATTAGTGCATCTGTTCAAGAGTTTGTGTTCTCTTGGTCAGTCCCATAATGTATTCATTGCCTTCGGCTCTCTTACCCGCACTTCTGTATGTGCCAAATTCCAGCCACTTGAAAGGACAACAACAATGGGTCAAGAACACAAAACGCTTTACATAATGAGAACTTTTGAAGACGATCCGTGAACTTTGCGGAATGAACATATGGCTCTCCATCGTTTCTCTTCCCGCCAAATGCTCGCAATGATATATTGAGGCGATGTCAATGAGATTGTTTCGCTTCTAATTAGAAGTGGAGCGGTAATTGCACTGCTTGTTGGTTCTGAAGAGGAAAGCAGCTGACGGTATACGGAGTTAATTGGACGTGTCAGGATTCATGTCGCACTGATGAAGATGCATTAAAATCAAAAACCACTTGTTCGTAATCAGTTTGTCGTCTCACACATCAGGACACATACACATAAGCACACGCACATGCGCGTACATACATAAATATATGGTTAATTTTTCTAAATGAATATTTTTTCTTTCTAATCACATAAAATTCTTTCTAAACTTATTTTTAGTGGATATCAGCGTTTCAAATGAACGCTCTGTTTTTCAATATCGCGTCTTACTTATGCTGAGTGTTCTAAAGTAGCTGGGCTTAAAGGTTTGTAACTTCTACAAAAAAGGAGGACACATGTCGAACCCTACCGCAGGCCACATTATATTTATTAAATGTTTGAGTGCACAGGCAGGTAGATGACATACACACGATTTTAAGTATTAGTAGACAGTAAAATCTGAAATCTTAATATATATATATATATATATATATGTGTGTGTGTGTGTGTGTGTGTGTGTGTGTGTGTGTGAACAAGAACATTTCTGTTTTGCTTAAAGTTAACAGCGCGGTATCACGCATAGGGATTTTTCAAAATGAACGATTACATATTACACCCCGAAACACGCTAATAACATGCTAATGAAATTTAGGATTTCTCGGTTTTCTATGAATTGCCTTTGATAAAACTGTTTCCAACTGGTTTACACAAAATGGCAACGCCATTGTTATGCTTTCATTATTCTGCGTAATGGCCTTTCATTTTTTATTTATTTCAGATATGACAGATTTTGGATGAACCATACTGATAACGTTTGAATGAAAATAGCCCATCTAGACATTTTGTAGAAAATGAAGTATGAAGATACATATTAATCTTACCTGGAATATATATTTAACAGAATATCATAATAAAATTAGATCATTTATTGACATAATGAATTATTTGGCCACATGGAAACAATTTCGATGGACAACTTCAAAAACACTATTAGACTTGAAATCTGTCAAATTTTTATCGTAGCAGTTTTCACTGTCTCTGCTTCAGCTTTGATGGTTGTCCATAAAATATCTTTCACCATAACTTGGCATCCATTGGCATTAGCATATGTTGAATGATAGATCAAATGTTTTCGATAGGGTTGTGATCCGGAGAGGCAGGCGGCTACACCATCAACATTTCACCTTGTATTCTGTAAGAGCCTTTGAATTCTTGGGTGACCCGTGCAGAGTTGGAGAGAACGTTGGAATACAGGAATCCTTAGAAGTGACAGATGTGATCTAGCCATGGAACAACGATCATTTGGGGAGATTTCAGTAGGCGGCTGCGGCAAATTTAAAGATTTCAGGTACCATGATTAGGCCAAAAATTTGTCTTCATAGTTACCAGTCAAAAAACAAAATGACCCCGCTACCATGGTGATGAGGTTGTAAACGTTGGTGACTTCAGGTCCGGCAAGAGTCGCTATGAACTTGTCAGTGAACAGGACATAAAAAATACCCAACGTCATGTGCATCCGAGCCCATTGAAGCCTTAAATTCTTGTGGCGGACCAGTAAAGGAGGCAGTTTCAAGGGATCTCGCTCGAAAGCTATGTTGGCGAGAATGCGATTTTTGCTGGTTTTCGGTACATAAGGAAGTCTGGTGTGAAGAAACAATCCTATTGTGAGAACTCCAAGTTTATGAAAGGTACGGATTTACAGAATATTATCGGAAAGTCAGGTGAAAATTTCCAACCTGACTTTCCGATAATATTCTGTAAATCCGTACCTTTCATAAACTTGGAGTTCTCACAATAGGATTGTTTCTTCCTTGGCGAAGGATCCTTCAGGAATCGTCTAACACTGTCCACATGACGAAATAACTTATTCGCATTGAACTGAAGAGAAGTGTCTTTAGTATTTTCTTTGATGATAGATTTTTTTTTCATCTTTGAGGCCTTTTCACGTCATTTGTTCTTTGAGCCGAGTGACGCTATTAACGTGTTTTACCGAAGAACTGTCGAATCTGAAATAATAACTAAAGAATGTTACACTGAATGATGAAAACCTAACAATGGTCTTGCTATGTTCAAAATATTTTATTAAAATCAATTCACAGAAAACAGAGAAATGCTAATTTTCATTGCCAAACGTGTTTCGGTGTTTATGAACGTTCCCGAGATTTATCATATTTTTACATTTAAGTTTCTTTTATACTTAGAACTTTCTTTCAGAAATTTCTTTTTAAGTTGTTCCAGTGTAAGTTATCAAATCCCATTCTCTGCATAAGTGCGACTAGAATAGAATTAAAGGATATATACGAAAAGATATGAAAGTTTTTTCTGTCATTCAAATCTAAGAAATGAGGAAAACACCATCCTGTGAAAATATATATGGGAACTAAAAGAGAAGCCGAAAACTCGTTGATAGAATGATAGGTAATAAAAATATATTATAACAGAATTTACAATATTTGCATGAAGAATCTAAAAATGACAGAACATTTGGTATATAGATATACAAAGTTGAGAGATGATGTCATCATTAATGACCTTCCTGATGACATCATCTCTCCACTTGGTATCTACGCTGATGTCACAACAAATTAATCCTGCTCCAATAGTAAAGCTTATCAGTCCGACAAGGTCACAAATGGCAGCTCATGTTCAACACGACCACAAGTCCGTCGTTAAATGGGGCAACAGATGGCTTGTTAATTTTAACAAAAACTAAATTTATCTCCGTTAATCATCATGAGAGACAACCACGCTGCCTTCCCTCAGCATGTCTCATGCCAAAATCCAGGAAAATGATATGTTGCGGCTTCTCGGTCTCACGTGATATGAAGAGTAAGCTGCTATGTCAGGCGCGCCAATTTTTCTCTCCAGAATCTATCTTAAATATCTATAAATCTACCATTCAGCCATGGTTAGAATATTCTTGCTACATATGGTCAAGTGGTCCTGCTATTTACCTTAAACTCCTTCATAAAATCAAAAGAGAAATCCGCAAAATTATTGGCCCTAATCTGACGGCTCTCCTTTAGTCACTTTCCCACCGCCATAAAGTTGCTTCCCTATGTCTTTCCTATCAATACTGGCATGTTGATTGTTCGGATGAGCTATTCGTTATGGTAGCTATATTTTTTAATTTAAACGTAGCATGACTGGCGCAAGATCTCATCAATTTAATGTAAAACTGTCTAGATGTAACCGTAAGTTCTATGCTTAAGGTTTATTCTCCCGCATTTCTCGCTTGTAAAAGCCGCTTCTTCCGCCATACGTTCCAATCAACTTTAATCTGCAAAAGTTTAATTGCAATGTCGATCGCTACCTCCTGTCATCCAAATTATTCTCTTCCCTTTCTCCTCATCATTATTGTTTCTGTTCCTAATTCTTCCATAATCCATAAACCCTTGCGTTTCAGTAACATTATGTCATGCTTGAGGTGATTCCGATTAAAAGAAGGAAATTTGTTTACAAAGAAAAAATATTTCTTTTTCTTTTAATATTTGATAATTTCTATTTTGTGATGAATCTGATTTTCTAAATTGATTTTCCGATTGAGTTCTACAATGGACATCATAACCTGAAATAATTATTTTTCAAATTAGTATAGATTATAAGAAAAGCATAATCTATAGTAATATGAAAAAATGATCACGAATATATAAAGCAAAATCTTAAATTTGTAAAGGCTAATAGGGATCGCAGTTTTCTTTGGAAATTCATTGTAAATTAATCAACCTGCGAAATGAAGCAAATGATCATACAAAGTTTTTCTTTTTAAATTTACTAAAAATTCAAATAGTTATGCATGAAAAATAAATCCAGCTTACGTATTTCATTTTTTAAAATTTTTTAATTATTCCTTAAATGTCAAGAAAACGTGTGATCTGACCATTTTTGTTGTGGTATTCGTAAGGAGATCAATTTACAATGGATTTACATAGAACAGTAGGATCTAACTATCTAGCTTAGTCTCGCCATATCGACTTTTTTTCCTCATGTTTCTAAATTATCTGCCTTGTCGTTTTTATGTAACTGTTAGTCCAAAAAGGAATCTATCTCTCTATCTCTATATCTCTATACCCCTCTCTCTCTCTCTCTCTCTCTCTCTCTATCTATCTATCTATCTATCTATCTATCTTAGTCTTGTCAAAGTTGTCTGTATGTCTATGTATCGCTTCACTTAAACTCATTTCGTTGTGAAAATCTCTGGTCCCTTTTGTATAAACAGTATCTTTGTAAAACCATTTGAATCTATCTAATTATCTATGTTAGCCTGTTCATATCTATCTATCTATCTATCTATCTATCTATCTATCTATCTATCTATCTATCTATCTATCTATCTACCTCAGTTTCGTCAATATCTATCTATCTATCTATCTATCTATCTATCTTCATCTCGTTATACGCGTCTGTCAAATTGTCTTTCTACTTCTTTGATTAAGCTGAACTTTGTCAATTTATCTCGTTCTAATCCCTCTGATGTTGTTGTCTCTTACTATTTGAATCCATATATATTCACAATGCTCAAGTGACAGTGATGATTGATGGGCATCATTTGATGTTTAAATCGCTTGGAAGCCAGGAATGATTGTCCGCGACAGTCAAGCGAAGGAATGGAAACCACATGGTCACGACAAGCGACATAACAAAAACAACTTCGGAAAATATGGAAAGACTCTCTTGATTTTTGACTTTTGACATAATTATTTTATCTATATGTGGAATAGTTAATGGCGGATGTTTTCATATGTTTGTATAATTTTTGTATGGCATATAAAATCTTTTTAAGCCGAATGTTTATTTGACATTCCTTTATGTCAGCTCTTCTGATCCCTCCATGTGCTGTTTTAAGGTGTTAGTATATCACGGATCTATTAACGCCTATGAAAGGGCAAAACGAAATAACCATCATTGATACTCCATATTTTCAAGAACTTCAGTAATTATTTCCCCCTTAAGTTTCTTATGACATGCGAAATTTTCATTTAATTGGAAAGATAGAATTTGCCTTAAAACGAAAACAATTTTATGTGGAATAAGATATGGGAGAACAATGAAATACACGCCAAGTAAGCTTCATGTATTCAGCGCCAATTTTAGCAGTGCAAGCATAAATAACTATTACTATTCTGGTTGTAAGAGAAACGAGACAGCGGTCGTTAACAAGAATATTAAACTGTGCATCTTACTATGTAGAGACGGTACTATCAAAATCATTACCTTGTATCTGGCTATATTTCTGAGATGAAGTATTATGTACATTATTTAAAATATTCGGAGTATTGTCCCCATCTTTTGTGCCATACTTATCACAACGTTTTGGCCGTTTTACGCTCCGGCCTTCTTCAGAGGGTTGGAATATCGAACTGAACCCTTTATTTCGCTCACAGGAGTAGATTGTTCTAGTTCCACATGCCATGTCTAATGTATGTCAGTTATTAGTTATCTCCTGTTAATTTACCTCACCAAGTTCTCAACTGCCTTAACCAGGTATTGAACTCACAACTCTTTGGGTCCTTCATCCACTTTGGCTTAGGGATAAATGCGTTGGTTAGATCCAGTGACAGGACCCAAAACGCTGTGATAAATATGGCCGATACGTTGTGATAAATATGTCAAAAATAAGATGAGAACAATAGTACGAATAATGTAAATAGTGTTCATTATCTTGTATACGCATTATTACCAAATTCCTCGTGTGTTCGTTTAATGCTCACATAAAAAATCAAAGATTCTGATGGTGGCTCAAGGAATATGTTACTAAAAGCAGAAGTAATAAAGAAGACTATTAAGGTTTTTTTACTGACACCCTCTCGACAATATAGACATAGCATTATCGTTGGTACGAGCGTCAGCAACAAATCATTGAAGATGATGTCTGCTCTGCACAACCCTACTGCCATTTATACTGATCTACTGAGAAAATGAAATCCGAGCATAAAGTATACAACAATGACAGAGAAATCCAGTTCTACATTGACGATGAGCGGGCGATTGCCAATAGACGTTTAAACTTATCATTATAAAGGTCTTCAGTAATTACGTTATCCTGAAATTAGGAATCAGAAATCAGATAAACTGATAAATAAATTAAATGGTAATTGCAATTATCTTCTGATTTTGAAATTAGCATAATGAACAAGACCCTTGTGCAGAACAAATCAACTTCCTTTTAAAATGGCTAAGGGTGTGCGCCTGCGGATGCCATTAACTCCATCATACAAAGAAAAATCGAGGTAGACTTTTCCGAACACGAATAGCTTGGATATGATGGCCACAGGATTGATGGAATAAACCGGATGTGCTGTCTATGGATTAGCGTACGTGGCTTCGAACGCATATGAAGTCATCTACAGGGAAGAAGAGGGCAGAATGCAATCCGACCGCTAAAAGAACGGATTTGTGACGATTTGAATGTGCGGCTCTTCAAATGACTGAAAGTTTGTTTTATTTTTTCTACAGAAACATATCAGAGTGGCTCATAAATGTACCGAGAATTGAAAGAAAGACGATACGAGGGTACTGTAGGAAAATCCCATATAGATCTTTAATTCAAATTCGTTATTTCCAAAATATTTTATGCTATCATCATCACAGCGATACTCATAATGATACAGAATTTCACTATCATCGACAAGAAATAGGATGATATGAAATAACAATTAAACGAGAAATTTGCTAACATTACAGAAAATGCGCCACTCGAAGGATGATATTGATAGGTTGTACGTAAATATTGCTTCAAAAGAACTATATATATATATATATATATATATATATATATATATATATATATATATATATATATATATACATATATATATATATATATATATATATATATATATATATATATATATATATATATAATAATATATATTAAAGAAAACAATGTTTTTTGGTTATAATGTGTATTTTTAAATATTTTAAAAGGCCATTTCACTTTTTTTCTCGTTGCAACAACTGTAACCTCACCCTTATATATATATATATATATATATATATATATATATATATATATATATATATATATATATATATTAGCTTCATCGTCATAGTTGGTTTCCATAAAACTGTATAAATAATATAATGCTCCTCTTAATTTTCTTGGTAAAAATCAACATTACAATGATAGTGGATATTTATAATAGAATATTTATAATGTACTACAAAAATGCAATAGGTTAGAACTTATAATATTAGTTTTGCTTGAAATAATTAACATATGGACAGTAAGAAAATGTTAAAATGCCTACTTAACCAGTATTTACAGTCTATTTGTTCTCAGTTTTTTCAACAGACTTTAATATTAATTATACAATAATTGATGAATATAGATAAAAATAAATATAAACTATCCCAATAGTTTTCCTAAAAGGAACATAACCATTCAAAACATTAAATGGTTCGACGAAAAATTGCAATTTGGATGCTTAATTAAATGAATATTATGTTATTAAAATTTTAATTAGTAACAATAATATGAAAAATATACACATATTTTGTACAAAGGGGGCCAAAACCTATCAGTTTTTATCTATATTTCTAAGATGCGGTATTGTAACTATGTACTCTACATTTTACAGAGTGTTTTTATCCTCTTCATTGTTATATTCACAACTTTTCGGCTGTTGTACGTTCCGGCTTTCTTCAGGATCTGTCTATATTTCTAAGATGAGGTATTTAAACTATGAACTCTATATCATTCCGACTGTTATCCTCATCTTTACTTCCATATTCACAATGATTAGGCTCTTGTAAGATCCGGCCTTCTTTAGGTTATATAGCTTGGAATTTTGAACTGAACACTTTATTAAGTCCACGGGGGAAGATTGTTCTGATTTCACGTCTACTGTGATATGCGACATAAGGATTTCACTAGACGACTATGCTACGGAGAGACGCGTTCTAAAGTAATATATTTTAAATCAACTATTTTATCTCTTCAAAACCGTCCTGAAGTTAATCACTATATTTTTTGGTGACTTTATATACAGTGTTAGATGGTTTTGATATTTGATTTTCATTGAGAGATCGATAATTTTGTATATCAATTAAGAGACCTGAAGATGGGTAGAGGGCACTATATCGATACGCCATGCCTGTAATAAAACCTATAATTAATCAAGGTAGGAAGAAGAGATTTAAACAATTAAGTATATTATCAACGGTTTATCTCAGTATTATATATATATATATATATATATATATATATATATATATATATATATATATATATATATTTAGTTGAGAATATAGCTTGTGCCAAGTTGTATAAAAAAAGAGTGGTTTAGAATTATTCATACAGCCGATTCCAATAATCATTTGAAGATTTTGGAATCGGTCTGTATAGGATTTAGAAAACCTTCTCTCTGCCGGCAGAAAGAATTTATAAGGTCTCTGAATCTGTTGGGGGATATTTTATTTTAACTGTCCCTCGCTATTTATTTACACGATAACCCTTCCCTCGTTACAAGTATATATACTTGTTCTTTATTTTAGTGTGTTTCCCCCTCTTTTTTGCTCTTCAATATCGCTATTATTCATTTCGCTAATCCAACGATTGTCTCCTGATGAGATGTTGGCTGAAAGGGCTCTAGAGACTTTTAATATTAAAATCAATGGTTTCCTAGTTTTTAAAACTATATATATATATATATATGTGTGTGTGTGTGTGTGTGTGTGTGTGTGTGTGTGTGTGTGTGTGTGTGTGTGTGTGTGTGTGTGTGTGATTCCGTTCCGTGGAATCCTGCACAAATAAATAAACAACGCCAGTAATTGAGATAGAAAAATATGTGTATTAAACGTAAGAATACAGACTTGAAGTGAAGATTAGAAATCCAGGAATGCGGGTTAGTAGAAAGTATATGTACAAGTCTCTCTAAGTAAAGCCGTAATCATCTCTCTCTCCCTGGACTCTGGTACAACTCTTCGAGAACACCCTGTGCGTATCTCTCAACCTGTCTCAACGTATCTCCACGTATCTCAACGTATCTCAACAGCAGTTATTCTCTCTGTCAGTATAAGTATACTTTGGACGAGTCTATCTTATGTAAAAAAGGGAGAGACCAAAACCCCCCTCCTTAGCTTCTTTTTTGGGAGGAGTTATTTTTTTTCGCTCATGGACTATTATTAGCGGTTCCGTGAATTTTCTTTTTCGGCTTGTTCTTCTGATCTCCGTGGCTACTTGTGGTTTTTGAATTTCATCGCGTCTTCATTTTCGGAAGGTGACGAGTTTGGTTCCTCTAACCGTCTTTTCTGTATCTTATTTCTTTGTAACCTGTGAGTGAATCTTTAACCTTGGATCGTGTATAGAACATTCCCCAGTCTGTTTATTATCGTACCTGGTTCCCAGTATGCCATACTATTCTTGAACATTCTGAAATACACCCGTTCGCCTGGTTTGAAGGATCTTTTAGGCATTATCGTTGTATGCCGGTTTTTATTTTTGCTGGGTAATAGTTTATCAAAAACAGACCGTATTTTGCGGGCAAAAATCACTTCAGCTGGCGAAAAACCAGATGGTGTATTTCCGTTCGGGGTGATTCTGTAGACTTGTAGGAACTGTTGTATGTCTCTTTCTGTTGGTACGTCCTCTGTTTTTTTCAAGACTGTCTAAAGAGTGTCCACAAACCTTTCGGCTTGCCCGTGACATTGTGGATGCTATGGTGCTATTTTAATATGTTTCACTTGATAAGTCGCACGAGGTGAATTGGGTAATATAATCCGTTACAAGGCAATCTACAACGCCGAATCTTACGAATAACTCGTGTAGACAATTAATAGTATTTTCCGTGGTAGGGTTTTTGTATCTAAAAATTTCAGGCTAATTGCTAAAGCTATATACCGTTATCAATTAGTAATATCCATCTATGGGTCCTGCATAGTCCGTATGAATTCTAGCCCAAGTTCTGTCCACCTTAGGCCATGGATTTTGTATAATAGGTGGTGCCTTTGCTGCCGCAGCACAGCCCCTGCATTTTTCTACCTTTTGAGTAATGTCGTTATCCATATTAGGCCAATAAAGGAAACTTCTCATTAACGCTTTCATACGATTTTTCCCTGGGTGTCTTAAATGAAAGTCCTTCAAAATTCTTCTTTTAAAGATTTGGGTATGACCACTCTTTATAAAGTAATACGTGATTACAAATTGAAAAACACTCTGCTAGATTTCTTTCTTTTTCTTCTATTTTTCTCTTTGTACTTTGTATGAATTCATCCATTTCAGCTTCTCTTCTGATTTCTAACAAGGTCACTGGTGATTCCCTTACTGTATTGTTTAGAACTTTACTAATTTCGTCTTCGGCTCGCAGAGCTGCTATTACCGAGTCTTCCAGAGGTTCGTATTTCGCAGGTACCAATCTAGATAATCGATCCGCATGACCAATTTTCTTCGACGGTAGGAACTCTAATTTGAAATTATAATTCAATAATATAGTTTCCCATCTCAGAAGTCTGTTGGCTGTGTAAATTGTTAGTCCTTTTTTCGATCCGAATATAGTGAGAAGAAGTTTATGGTCAGTTTGAAGAGTAAACTCTCTTCCATATATGTATCTGTGGAAGCGAGTTATGGCGAATATTATGCCTAACGCTTGTTTCTCAATTTGCGAATAATACCTCTCTGCTGGTAACAACGATCTAGATACGTGAGCTATAGGTTTCATTATGCCATCCTGCATCATGTGTAATATAGCTTGCGTCACTAGCAATGATAATTTCCAGTTTGGGATCAAAATGCGTCAGTGCTAGATCAGACGTTAATTTCTTTATGATCTCCTTAAAATCTTTCTGACAATCTTCCGTCTAGATCCATTAGTTCTCGTTTTTCAATAATTCATTCAGAGGAGCCCTCAATTTGTGCATGTTTTCAATGAATTCACCGTAATGGTTCGCTGGACCGAGAAAGCTTTGCAACTCTGCGATATTTTTCCGCTCAGGCATATGTTTCATTGCAGATGCCCTATCTGGATCTGGTTTTCTGCCATTTTCATTGAATATATGGCCTAGATATTTGATTTGTTATAGAAAAATATCTCATTTTTTCTCCTTCACTTTAAAACCAATACCCTGATTTCTTTTAAAGACTTCTTTAATATGCGTTGCGTGTTCTTCTAAATTATCACTTTTGATTAAAATGTCGTTTAGGTAAGAAGTAGCAAAGTTCTGTCCCATGAGCATGGTATTCATAGTCTGTTGAAAGATTGATGGTGCTATTTTTATCCTAAATCGCAATCTGTTAAATTTGTAAAGTCCTTTGTGAGTATTGATACATAAAATTTTTGTACTTTCTTCTTCTACTGGAATCTGAAGATAAGCTTCGCTTAAATCAATCTTAGAAAATACCTTAGCACCGTTAAGCTTGGTAAATATTTCCTCCGGACTTGGCAATGGGTAGTGATAATCCTTGATAGCCTTATTTAACCCAGTTGAGAAATCTGAGCAAACACGTGTTTCTCCGGATTTTTTCTTTACGTACACCACTGGTGACGCCCATTCACTGAATTCGATTTTTGAAAGGATTCCAGTTTGTACCAATCTATCTAACTCCTTGTCAATTGTTTCTATGGTTGCGAAAGGCACATTTCGCTTTTTCTTAAATACTGACTGAACATTTTCCTTTAGTTCAATCTTAGATGCAAACGTATTACATCGTTCGAAAACGCTCGAGAATACTTCGGGAAATTGCCTGAGTAGTTCTTCTTTTAATTTTGTAGCTTCTGGCGGTTCGCACTCTATTTTCTTACAAATTGAGCTAATGAGTAAATCCCAGACGTCAAATTTTTGCATCCAATCTGTGCCCACCAAATTTTCTATGTCTTTCATTAAAAATATCTTCATTTTTTTCGTTTTACCATGGAATTTTACGTGTAGAATTACTTCTCCTTCAAAATTGATACGCCTCCCTGTAACAGACTTAGCGATTTTCTGTGTATGCATCATGGTCGAGCTATTTAGCTTCCTCCATGTCTGTAAATTAATTATAGTTAGATTCGATCCTGAGTCTAACTGTAATTTTACCTTCTTATTTAAGATTTCGAGTTCCACGTATTTTCTTGTGTTTAGTTTGTCTTCGTAGTCCATTCTAGTAGTTCTTACCCTACTAGTGTGTGTTTTTTCTGTATTGAGATGCCTTATGTCCCATTTTTTCACAAGCTAAACAGTTCTTGTATTCAAATCTACAGTTTTTTATTCCAGTGTAATCCACCACATCTATAACATACAGATGAGCGTGTGGCTTATATTTGCTTTGATCTGTGTCATTAATTGCCTTATACCTTGTGCTTTTTTCTTTATCATAGATTTTTTTTTCTCTTTCGGGTTGCGGGGGGTGGGTGAAAAACGTAACTTTTTGTGCAACTTACGTATGTGTGCTACTCCCGATTCCTCGATACCCTTAGAGTCTCTTTTTATACTCAAGCATATTTGGCAGTCTTCTGACATTTTTGCAGCGTGAATCCAGGCTCGTTTTGAAGCTTCGTGAGCATTCTTTTTTGTATTTCACTGTCCTTGGCTGAGACTAATCCCTGTACGAAAATAAGACACTTAAAATTGCCCGCAGTTAATTCTGCCAATTTAAAATGATCGCAACGTTTGTACACAATTGCGGCGAACGTGGAGTAGTCCTCATTTTCGCTTTTTACGAGGTTGAGACATTTCCACCTTTTGTGAAAAAGTGAAGTTTTTTGACTGAAGAGCTCTTTAAGGCCTGTAACTGTCTCGTCAAACGTCAAATCGTTTGTCTTTTTCGGTAGAATATAGTCAACAAATTTTGTGTACTCCTCTGTTCCCAATTTCCTGAGTAATAAACGTAGCTTCTTAGCTTCCGTCTAATTTTGGCAATCAATGTTGAAAATGTCTTCCTGACGTCTGTAATAGTCCCTGAAATTTTTATCATCTTCTGTTTCATGTTTCTATTGTGTACCAAACTGCGTCTTGAGAAAAAGTCACCTCTTTTTCGAAATTCTTCTGTTGTGCGTTGACCGTTACTTTTAGTATTAATTCCTTGTGTTGCATTTGTCTTCTTCATTTATTAGCTGTCTTTCCTCACTTCTTATAAACTCAAGCATTGCTTTTTGAAAATCTTCTTTTTTTTTAGGGAGTGACAAATCTCTTGTGTACGGTCTTTTATGTTTGTCGTTAATTTGTTGTTCTCTGTGTGAGTTCTTTCGAGTCTTGTTGCCAAGTTGTTGTGGTCGACATGACTCTCGAGTTTCCGTCGCCAAGTTATTGAGTTGGTGAGCGAATTTGTTTTCCGTACGTGTCCGTACTCTTCGTCGTCAAGTTGTTGTGGACGCTGGCAAAAGCAATTTTCTTTTAAGTCCCCGTGAAGTGCAATATCCTCGTCGCCAAGTTGTTGTGAATTCCATGAATGGAATCCTGCACAAATAAATAAACAACGCCAGTAATTGAAATAGAAAAATAAGTGTATTAAACGTAAGAATACAGACTTGAAGTGAATATTAGTAGTCCAGGAATACGGGTTAGTAGAAAGTATATATACAAGACTCTGTTAGTAAAACCTTAAACATCTCTCTCTTCTTCCCCCTCTCTCTCTCTCTCTTTAGACTCTTGTATAACTCTCTGAGAACACCATGTGTCTGTCTCTGAATCTCTTAACCTGTTTGAATGTATCTCCACGTATCTCAACGTATCTCAATATTTAACAGTCCCCACAGGAGGAAGGAATGTATGTGATAGAAGGCCGAGTTTACCGTGGGTTTCTCCGAAAAATATCCCCTTTGAACCCGCCTAGACTGGTTCAGGGCCAGTCTACCACCCCTTCGGCAAAGCTTCGTCCGGGTTCCTCTCTGCCAAAGTAGAGAGTTCGACATCTCAACGTATCTCAACAGCAGGTATTCTCTCTGTCAGTATAAGTATACTTTGAACGAGTCCATCTTATGTAAAAAGGGGAGAGCCCTACAACAATATATATATATATATATATATATATATATATATATATATATAAACATTTGAAATTTCAACATGTTAAAAAATACATTGCTTTCTCTTCCTATGTGATTTAACAAGATTTCTAAAACTGATTGTTTAATAATATAAACCCGGTTGTTAGAAATTTCTGTCGTGCCTTTCAACTCGGAAATGTTGATATTTTTTAAAGGACGGCAACACGTATCTAAATCTGTCTTGAATAACATTTCATTGAAGTCATTTATTTCATTCTATTCGACAAGTAAAATATATCATCGTTTTTTTTCTGCTTGTGTCACGCCTGTAGCGGTCAGTCACTTCAAATGCTTGCCTTATTCGCAAAGCTCCATTAATCCCACACCATGTAGAGATGACTCGATTCGTGCCTATGTCTGATATTTGTTTCATGAGAAAGAAAAGAAAAAGATAAGGGAGAATGCAAGTAACTATTACCAATTTAAGCTATTAGAATCGCCATTGCCTTATCTTCCAAAACGTTAACGCATTTTAGCATTATTTATCTTTTCAAATACTTCAAATACACGCATTTGTTACACTGACATTAAGCAAGCCATTGTTCCCACAATCTGTAAGCTTATAATAGTTTGAATAGTGGCATGATCAGAGAATGAATTGTGCTTGTCATTTAAAGTAATTTTAAGACGCGCATTATACAACGCTTGTAAAATATTTAGTGGGCATAGAAATGTAAATGTACGTCATGTGAGTTACACATTTGTGAAAATCTCAACAGGATATCAGCAGCAAATAAAACAGAACATGTATCACTGAAGACAATAAGTACTTATTCACTACATATACTCAACGAGACAAGGACCAAAAGTCACGCAAAACAGAGGTATAATAAATGAAACTGTTGCCAACCTGGAGGCGAGAATGAAGAAGGAAAACGTGCATTTTATGAGGATATAGAGAACATATATCTTTTGAATATAAGGCTCAAATACTAATATTCCATGGTTATAATTTATTATATTGCAATAGTAATCACGATCTAATTCATCAGACCTAAAAATCCCAAAGGAAAACGAAACTTTTGAATTTGTAAGTCTGATGATTTGGATCGTAATTACGATTCCAATCTAATTATAACCATGGAATATTAGTGTTTGATCCTTTTATATTACATTCTTGCTCTGGACTGAACACTGAGCCCTACCTGCATTCTATCGTCTTGGATATATATATATATATATATATATATATATATATATATATATATATAAAAGATTGCTTAATTCTAATATTAATTTTTCTTTTTGATTTCCCTACTTTGAAGCTTCGTGATAATGGCCATTCTTCAAGCGGTTCTCCTTTTTAAATAATATTTCTCATATTTTTCAATTTATTATGAGTCTTTTGCAACCGTATTGAACACGTGTGCATTTAAGAATTTAACCTTCTTTTACACGTGCACTTTCATGAATTTGTTTTTTTAAGTGTTCGTTTTTTTTTCATTTGTAATTATTCTTCCAATTGATAATTATTCGAAATTAAATTTTTCTAAGAAATTCAGTTTATATATATATATATTTACCGGCCTGAATGTCCGAGAAATTTTCATAGAAAATATTCGTTCTTTAGACAGGATTCGAACCTCATCGAATGTAAACAAATGACGTCATATACGGAACATTTTTAATATGTTTTAACGTCATATACGCTGACGTGCCTTACCGCTAAATGCTACAAACTGTTTATCATAAAGAGTTCGGTAAACAAGGTCGAATTAACAACGTTAAACAAACTCAATTTTCCATAAATAAATCGTTTGACCTTGTCATAATATGCTCTTTGCGTATCGAATGTAAACAAATGACGTCATATATTAAAAATGGACAAGGTCCGACAATTTATTTATTAAAAGACATTTATTTTATGTTTTAACGTTGTTAAATTTATTTAATACTGTTTATCAAAACAACGAAATATTTTCTATAAAAAACAACGTTAAACTCGGACATTCAGGCCGGTAAATGTTATTTAATACTGTTTATCATAAACAGAGCATTTGCTTAAATACTTGTATCTATAAAATAACAACGTTAAACATAATAAAATGTCTTTAATAAATAAATTGTCGGACCTTGTCCATTTCTTAATATATGACGTCATTTGTTTACATTCGATACGCCAGAGCAGTTATGAATGTACGAGATTCATGGAAAATTGGAGTTTATAAGCAGTAAATTCGACCTTGTCTACCGAACGCTTCTTAGCCTAGCGGTAAGGCACGTCAGCGTATATGACGGTTCCGTATAGGATGCAGGTTCGAATCCTGTCAAAGAACGAATTATTTTCTATGAAAATTTCTCGGACATTCAGGCCGGTAAATGTTATTTAATACTGTTTATCATAAACAGAGCATTTGCTTAAATACTTGTATCTATAAAATAACAACGTTAAACATAATAAAATGTCTTTAATAAATAAATTGTCGGACCTTGTCCATTTCTTAATATATATATATATATATAAGTATATATATATATGTGTGTGTTTTCATACCGGGTGTAAAAGGAAAAATTTTCAAATCGTGTCAAAGCAAAATTGTACACTTAACTTTTAAATCATTGTATCATAGAAATGATTAAAGATATATTAATGGAATTCCCCGAGGTTTTTATAACCCTATTGAACTCTACTCTGAGCAAAAAAGAATGTACAATTACATTGAAAGCTTCACAGAAGAATCGTGATAAAATCGATACTAAACAAAAATGGCATGTTCATCATTAATTAATCACAGGTAAGTATCGGAAACACTTGAAGTAAAGTTTAAATATAAAAATATTATCGTAGGATAATTTTCCAATTTATTGAAGATGGTCTTCATCCTCCCAGCCTTCTAACTTTCTGTCTTAGAGTAAAATGATGCCTCAGAGTTTTCACTCCGATTTCTTTTTAAAGTTTTATTGCACTGAGCTTTGGACTGTCATAAGTGAGACTCCTTTCACACATGCCAGATGTCATATGCATCCAGTTGGTTCTGTTCTAATTGATCACTTTAGCGCTAATTTGAAATGATTTTCCCTCTTCATGTTCTGACCTACTGATTCAGATTTCGTCTCTAATATTCCCGTTTATTAAAACTTATTCATCGCATTCCTGATGGTTTTTGAAAGGAAGACAGATTATGCATGGTGCTACCATTACTGATAGTCTGAATGATCATTTACCTACCAACATTGGTCATTTGGGAAGGCAGTGGGGTAGACAAAAACGATTTTAATCTGTTTACATTTTACTTGAAGAACTCAAAGTCTTTTTCATAATTCTTTCGAAAAATAGTGACAAGTTGGCTAAACGTTTTATCTGAAAAACCTCGAAAAAATAAGCACAGATAGTTTAGTTTATTTTTTCTAAACATTTTTCGGGGTGGACAAATATGCTGTTTTGCGATTTGGACTATTTTGCTGTTATACCCGAAACACACACACACACACACACACACACACACACACACACACACACACACACACACACACACACACATATATATATATATATATATATATTAGATTTGTTTGGAAATGTCCACGAATAACAAAAATTTAAAAACAATATACAAATTTGTGCGGGGCCGTGTTTAGAATGGTTATATATATATATATATATATATATATATATATATATAGAGAGAGAGAGAGAGAGAGAGAGAGAGAGGGACGAGAGTGAGGAGAAAGAGATAGATAGAAATGAACAGAGCTCTATTAATGTATGTACCCATAAAATTTTAGAAAATCAACTGTTACACGAAAAGAAACAGATGTAAAGAGAATAGAGACACTCACATTGCTTAAATATAGGTAACATACCAATTGAATAAAAGCTTTTAGAATTTATGGCAAAAGCTCGTCTCTTCACACAGATTCCATAAACTCTGTCTTCTTTTAAAAATTTTCACTTGCATTCAGTTACATACTCTATCTTACATTTTTGTACTGAAGAAATTAATCTTTGGCAATCGTTTAAAATCATTTTGAAACTTTCATTGAATATTTTATATATGTCTTTACTTTAGGCAAATATTGCCTTTTCACGTGAGCCAATTTGTCGTTTATTTTTTCAGGAATGCTTTATGCGCGAAACACAAACACGCACACACACATACATGTATACACAATTGCTTATGTTCTATGTAGGTAAAGATTAATGCATGTGTGTTTTATTTTTGGTTCTTAATAAGTGTGCGCGTTTGGGTGTAACATACGGGCCTAGGTTTATATAAAAATTCATTAAGAATTTAAAATACTTCTTTATATATATATATATATATATATATATATATATATATATATATATATATATATATGTGTGTGTTTGTGTGCGTATATATATATAGTTGTGTGTATATACCATATATGGTTATATACACACAACTATATATATATATATATATATATATATATATATATATATAAAAGCAAGTTTAAAAATATATATATATAGATAGATATTATATAATAATTTGTAATATATATATGAATAATTTGTAATATATATATATATATATAAAAGATATATATATATATATATATATATATATATATATATATATATATAAAGAAATAGTTTATAAATATATATATATATATATATATAGATATTATATAATAATTTGTAATATATATATGATATATTAATTTGGTGTATATGATTTTGTAAGATATATATATATAAAAAATATTTATGATATATATATATATATATATATGTAGGTATACGTGCATATATACACATATACAGTATTTGTGATAATAATCTATGATATACTGATGAAAAATTTCATATGTAATCAAAAATTTATAAGACAATGATATACACACACACACACACACACACACACACATATATATATATATATATATATATATATATATATATATATATATATATATATATATATATATATAGTTTTATGTAGATATATTTCCTAAAATGTATTTACAGACATTTATTAAGAAACAAGTATATGGGTATATGGCTAAAAGTGAGAATAAATCGATTTACTCTT
The DNA here is from genome assembly GCA_903632075.3 of Acanthosepion pharaonis. Lineage (NCBI taxonomy): Eukaryota > Metazoa > Mollusca > Cephalopoda > Sepiida > Sepiidae > Acanthosepion > Acanthosepion pharaonis. Next base: position 1,656,248 of record CAHIKZ030003325.1, on the reverse strand, counting down.
GTGAATATAGTGCGTATCTCATTTTAATGCTTTTCTATTAATCTCATCGCCCATTTTTTCAGCAATCTGAAATGGACTTGCTGAGTGGGGTGTAGATATTTTTCCTATTTTTAATTTTGCAGACACGCAGAAAATCACACATTTTTGATGATGTTGTAAGCATGATTTATTAGCTTTATACCATTATTAGGCTAATACTTAGACCAGCTTTTACTGGTAAACTTTTCCAATAGATTATCAAGTCCAATATTTCATCTTTCTGGCTATTAGGAAAGCGACCTATTTAAAAGTATATCCTGATATGCATTACTTAATTATTGAAAAGACTGTCATGAGATGATTCCCACCTGTGTGATATAAGATACGTAGCATAATAAAATATAAATACGATCATTTCTTTACAATATTAATAATCATTTTTACATTAAAAAAATACGTTAATCTCTAGGCATGTCTCGATCAAGTATATATCTTGATATTGGTTCAATAGATGATTTTATTGATCTAATTTATTCCGTAGTAGAGATAATTTACCTGAAGGCCAATTGTTTGGCGGACTCACTTTGGATTTAATTAGAATGTTTCATACATATTTGTGTTTAATTAACTCATACTATTTTGGATACGATTTAACCTTTTCCTGAATGTCGTCCAGTTTTCTAAAGAAGTGGTTTAACTCAAATTCAATGTCCGCCCGCGTAAATATTTTTATTAGAAAGCAAGATTGTTTAGACAAATGATCTAGAATTTTAAGCAAAATTTATGCATTAATTGGTTTGTGCGTATTAATATCATTATTATTTCTTTTGAATTCTGTTATATACCATTCCGTTCTTATGGTCAGCTGTGGCATCAGGACATTTTCCACGGAGCATTTAAAAAAAACCTACGATTACACATATTTTACAGAGATAAAGGCTTGGGATCTACTTGTGAGTACCATTATTTGTTTTCCTTTAAGTTATCAGGATTGCATTCTCTGTGTCTATCGGAACCGTTTCCAATCAATTCGAGGGTTTCAACTCCAACTGTAATGATTGATGTCCACACGTGTCACATGTTTGAGATGTCCACTTCAAGGTGTATTTTGATAGATTTTGCAGATACTGAAAGGTACAATCTGCAGGAACTGTCATATCAATAAGAAAGCACATTCTGTTATTGTAGTCTTTGCTCACGATGTTTAGGTGATTAGCTTTGATTCCTCTATCTGTGTATATTGTAAAGTCAAATAAAATTGTTACAGATCCTCTTTCAGGTTCTCGATGATGTTCATACCATTTTCTTGCAGATTCCTTCCCGTAAAAGTTGCATATTTTCCAATGCCGACATTGGTCCAATCTATCATGCAGATATTTATATTCAGTGAATGCTAAAACCGTAAAATCTGATCTTTTATTGTCACTTCTCATCACTTCTCCTCAATGACGTCTCCTTCACTTTTTATAACTCATTGCGCCCCCGTTGTATATTCACCTTGCCTGGTAGGGGGAATCTTTATCAAAAAGATGCAAAATATTCCAAGCAAAGCAATTCAGTAGCAAATGTAAACATATATTGGATCTATATTAAGCGACATGATAAAATAGTTAATTGACAGCCAATGAAATTCCGTATTTAGTTTTTACAGGATTCTAGAGGAAATAGCGAGATTCGAACCTCGTTTAATTTTATTTTGACGGCACCATTTGTTGTCATATTTATTGTTATTGTGTCTGCGGCCTTTTTCATTTGTTGTCACAAATATGATTAAATTATATACACATTGTCTTGTTCCTAGTTTGCTAAAATCTGAATTGAACACACACGCACAAACACCCACACAAACACACACAAACACACAGTCACACACAGTTTTTCACAATTTTAAAAAAAAATGATCGGGCACAAATCAAGGACCACGTATGGTAGAATGGTTGAAATTACATTTATTGAAAGGATAACATTTTTGGATCTGCAGTCATTTAGTCTCAAGCATGAATCATAAATTCAAGAGAAGCCGTAGAGTACATGCTTCAGATGTCAGCCCTTCAAGTTGAAGGCACTGTTAAATGTAAAGTTGTTGAATAACGCGTGCAAATTCATCCACGGTGATCGCTTTACTCTTCTCGGTGATCGCTTTACTCTTCTCAGTGATCGCTGCCTTCAAACGGTGCAACAGTTGCCCTGGTAAAAGTTGTCCTTGAAGATACCCCAGCGGAAGAAATCTGGTTGGGGGGGGGGTGTCAGGTCATGTGAGTGAGCTGCTTTTGCACTTCAAATTTGCGGCTGATGAGACGTATCACAAATATTTCACTGAACCGTGTCATGTTGACATAAGCTGTATGAGGATCAGCACTATGCTAGAACCACTGGTCCTCTTCGCCAATGTACTAACTTTCCACGAGCTCTAACCATCTTGTTGCATAGCCCCCTCATGTTGGGATTTCTTGGTCAATACAATGTTATATAGCCCTTTGTTGGGTGTGGTCTTTGGCGTCGGCGTGGGTTCGATAATGAAGTTGGATTCTTCTCTGGCTAGTTTTCTCCCGGTCGGTGTTTTCTAGTTGTTTTGATTCAAGGTGGAAAGAACTTCAATAAAGGGAATTTTAACTTAACTATTTTTTCTAATGTCGGCATATATAACTAGCCAGGGGGAATTTCTTTCCATCGTCTTGTTTAAGACTCGACACCCTGAAAAAACTTTCTAGACCTCAATCATTCCCTCGCGCGTTCAGCCAATCAAAATCTACTTCCATTTTTTGGCTTATATCTGATGCCTAAGTTTAACCTGAGGAGGCGCGATTAGAGATACACTTTCCCGTAAAAAGTAATAGTTTTTCTTAACTATTATTTAAAAATCTCAGGCCAAAACACCCTATATATATATATATATATATATATATATATATATATATATATATATATATATATATATATATATATATATATATATATGTTTCAACCTCTATATATATATATATATATATATATATATATATAGTGGGGGAAATAAATATTCGTACACAAGAAAAATTGTATTTTTATAAATGTAACAGCCTTAAATGAAACACATTTTGATACATTTTATGCGTAAAGATACATTTTATTAAAAAAATAGTAATAAACTTAATTAATTCTTATTCTAACAGAAATTAATGCATTTTTCATTTTAACTGATGAAAAAAGTATTCGTACATATAAAAAAGCATATTAATTTCATTTAATACTTTGTGGAATATCTTTTATTGTGTTCAACAGCTACTAGTCTATTCTTGTACGTCTTAACTAATGATTTGCACACATTGAGTGGTATTTTGTCCCATTCTTCTTGGCATATTGTCTTCAAATTCTTGATATTCGTTCATGCTCTTTTCCCAATTTGAATTTTCAAATATCGCCATAAATTCTTGATTAAGTTCAAGTCTGTTTACTGACTTGCCCATTGTAAGACATCAACGTTACTTTCAGCTATCCATTTCCTTGTAGATCTAGCGGTATGCTTAGGATCATTATCCAGTTGGAAAACCCATTCAGGAGGTAGCCGAAGTCTCTCAACAGAACGCATTAAATTGTCTCGCAGGATTTTCTGGTATATTTCGGCATTCATCTTGCCATCTATCATTGATACTCTGTCAACACATTTTGCAGAAAAACAGCCCCAGATAATGATACTGCCACCACCAAACTTTACAGTTTGCAACGGGTTCTTTGGTAAGTAGGCTTCACCGTCCTTCCTCCACACATGATTTCGATAATTATGACCAAACAACTCTATTTTAGTGTCATCTGTCCATAGTACTTTTCCCAAAACGAATATTCTTTATCCTTATGCTCTCTAACGAATTTTAGCCTAGCATCATTGTGTCGTTTCAAGAGGAGTGGAGTCTTCCTTGCGAAGACTGTTTTCGTATAGTTCATTACTTATTGTACGCTCGGTTACTTTAATCTCTAATGCACGCAGATGTTCCTGCAGCTCTTCTCGGGTAACCTGTGGATTTTGTTGGATCTGGCGTCCTATTATCCTTTCTAATTTAGAGAAATCTTCTTCGGAGCAACTGTTCGTCTTTGGTTTTCGACGCTGTTACGAGTTTTCAACCTTTCATGCAATGAACGAAGCAGTTGTAGTAAAAGGAATATTCAGGTTGTTAGAAATCGTTCTGTAACGGTTCCCATCTTTCCAAAGAGACAAAATGTGTTGTTTTTGTGAAAAAGTCAATTCTTTACCTTTAGGCATTATTAGAACCTTCTCGTCAGACTAGAAATTGCAGAATGCTCTGATAATAGCTAATAGCGTTAACTATAACTACTGATAACATTGCTGGAACATTCTAGAATATACTTTTTTCATAATTAATTGATTATTTTATTCTAATAAGTGATTTGTACGAATACTTTTTCTCCAGTTAGAATTTAAAAAATGCATTATTTTTTGTTAGAATAAGAATTAAGTTTATTATTAGTTTTAATAGTATGTGACTTTATACATAAAATGTGCCGAGATTTGTTTTAATGAAGGCTTTTACATTTATAAAAATACAATTTTTCAAGTGTAACACTTTCTTCGCTCGCATTTCACACTTTTATACCTCTCTGAACATTTCTTGCTTTCCAGTCAAATTTGATCTTCAAAAGTTTAAGTAAAATATGGATCGTTATTTTTTGGATTTTTCATTCGTGATATTTTATGTTCTCCCTCATTAATTGTGTTTCGTTTCTAATATTCTATCACTTTCAGTAACACCGTGCGTCTTGAAATGATTAAAAGAAAAACAACAAATGCTCCAAAGTAGTAGAAGAGCCTTTTGAGAGCAACTGAACATTTTGGAAATTTAAGATTCGACTAAAACCAACATGTGCCCAAATTGTTCAGTTCGTGTTTCTTATTGTAATATAGCTATATATGAAACGTTTAGGATATGTGTCAGATAAAACAGCTATCATAAATAATTACATTAATCACAAATATTTGTAGATTAGTTTTCAGTTACGTTCATATATCTATAATACATGGCAAATAGACATATCGCTTGGTGATTTATCTTGATTAACCTATTAGCGAACTGAACAAGAAAGTAAAAAACCCAAAAAAAACGAAGTAAAATATTATGAGCCTGTCATTCTATCGAACAACACTCTTTGATGAATAATCTTCATTCACTTACGAAGACTGCTTTTGGAAGAAGAAACATTGCTTTTTACAGATTACTTTTGTGATAGGCAATGATTACTTAACCAATGGGGAATCATAATAAGAAACATTTGTAATAACAGCACAACAATAATTAATACTCTTCCTTCCAAATGGGAGATTATCTGACGTAACCAAGAGTAGTATAAAATGTTTTAGTGTCCATCTTATTACATTTGTGATATTCTATATGATGTCTTCATTCAGCACGTGGGCGATCCTCGTTTCCAACCATTCCCTATCGTTTCTTGCTCTTCGCAATTTTTATCTTTTTTTCTATCTTTCCCATTTTCGCGTCTGCTTTCTATTTATGCAAATACATAAATATTTCTTGTAAGTTTCAACTTCCCCATAACGTCTTTTCTCATTATGTGTACCAGGAATTTCAACTCTCTCTTTCTACTTGTATAACTATCCTGTTTGTGTCTATTTATCTAAAAACTACCTCGACGCTAACATGTTCCATCCCTGGTAGGATCGCTAACCTCATGTAGAAACTTATCTGGGTTGCTTCAAGTTTCTACTTCATCTGTGAGAAAATTATCAAACATTCAATGCTATATAGGAGGACAGATATTACATACCAATCCTGCACTTCTTTTCTAGCAAAGATTTCTTGATTCTTAATATTTTAGTTACGTTATTTACATTCGGACTATTATCGTCGCCTTTGTTGTTTTTATTAATGTTTCGGCCACTGTTCTTTCCGACATTTCTCTTATGTATATGGATCGTGTTAAGTTACAAGTGATGTCCAAACTGAACTTTTAATCCACATGGGTAGATTGTTCTCTTTTCACTGCTTATGTCTAGGGATATTGTCTTGTTCTTTTTATTTTATTTCGTACTGTTCTGTTATTACTCGCCCGTTTCCACTAATTGCGAATACATACTGTCTGGACCAGTAATTGAACTCACAACCACTTAATATTGTCTTAAGCTTTTGGAAGCCACATTTTGTATTCTAATGCACGTTCTGATTTCGGTGTCATATATTGTTAAATTATTCCCTACATATTTGAACCAACCGATAATAAATCCTGGCAGGACGTCTAGTTCAGTTAGGATAGTAAAGTTTAATAAATCTATTTTTGTTTAAGTACTGAATTCATTTTCCTTCACTATACAGGCAGCTTATTCCCAGTATAATTTCAGAATTAGTATAATATTTTTTGTCTCATCTCAAATAAAGCGATAAAGCAGAATGGAACGAGTGCTGCAAAGGCACTCGCCCACATATTTGTGATACATATTGTCTGTTAAATAGGCAAGAGATACATGAACGTTAAAAAACAGAGAAAACCTTATTGGTGTGTGTGGGTGTGCGTGTGAGAGAGAGAGAGATTGTGTGTGTGTGTGTGTGTGTGTGTGAGAGAGAGAGATAGAGAGAGAGTGTGTGTGTGTGTGCAGGACTAGGATTAAAATAGATAGAAGATGACAAATGACTTGCATTCATACTTTTGAAGGTCGTAGTTGACAGGAAATCAAGAAACCGGAAAAATAAAGATTCAGATGGGAGAAGAGCTAGCGAAGAAACTATATGTACAGTGCTTAGTCACATCTTGCAATTTCCGTATTAACATAATGAGGCCGAACAGCCAATCGATTAAATCCGTTAAGTCGAAGTACGAAAGTGTTAATTTTATCAGAATAATTACCATGAAACAATTTATAGAAAAATGCAGAAGGAAGAGGCGTAACGGCGGTGCTATTGTGACTGAAACCAAGATGCCAGGTCGGGATCGATAGCATTGCAGATTTTTCTTTGTATTTGTTCAAGAATATTTAGATACATAGCAGCAGGATCAGGCAAGATGGGGCAGCAATCAATTCAAAAAGTTCATGAGCTAAATATATGAACTCTTCAAAAATCGATGTAGCATAATCATTTTGAAATTTGTAATAGTTATTTCTTAATCTTAATTAGGTTGTTACACGCGTTCGCCATTATTAGATGCTCAGCGTGGCTCTCATTCGCTACTAAAGTTCACTAAATCTGCACCGTTATTTAATTATCGCAGACATTTTGGTAAGTCAATTATGAGACTTTCATTGATAATCAAACATAAGCTTCTCTTACTTAATAAGATTCTATTTATTTTGGATATGTGGGCAATGTAACCAGGAAAGAGAAATCGTCGACTCGATTTCGAATTCTAGGTCAGTTTCTTCCGTTCACTTTCGTCTCGATAGCTTTTTGAATGTGTGAATCCATCTCTTCTCGCATAAGGAAGATTTAAACAGCAGTGTTGACGGGGATCTCTGACATTGAGGTTGCAACAAATCTAGAAGAAAGAAAATTCTAAAAAAAAAACAACCAAAAAAAACACTGGAGTAATATGCGAGCTATCAGGCCAGCATACCCCAGGAAAACTGCTCTGAAAGCAGTACACATGTTCCTAAGACCCTATTTGTTAACAGGATACATGACGTGATATTAGATTTAATACAAAGGTAGAAATACTTCCAACGCAGTGAGGATAAAATATTAATTATCTATAAATTCATTATAAATGCAACTCTTCTATCTGCTGTGACCCTTCAGTCAGTAGGCGATTATGACTCTCAACATTTTTCTGCCCCTTGTCCCACATAATAAAGTTTCTTGTTTCCTATTGTCCTAAAGCCTGTTCCGCCAACCAGTTACACACTCTCCTTAGCTAGGTTGTTCGCAGATTTTCCTGTCTCAGTTGGCTTCAATATATATGTCGTGAGTATCAAATTTGCCACAGCTTCTTTCCTCATTATGAAAACTCAAAAAATTCAATTGGTTGTTTCTGATTCTATATGTGTTTATTTTTTTCATTTTCTTTAAAAGGTTGTTCAGTCCATGGCATTATCAACATCTTTCTGTGTAACGGCATATATGTTGCCTGAAGTTTCCTTTTTGTCTGTGATTAGATTTTTCTACATTCACTGCCATATAGGCGGACTGATATCACATAACATTCCAGTAATCATTTATGATCCCTAATGGAAATTTCCTATCATTTAATATCTTAGCATTTCGAAGACATCTTTCGCTATATCTATGCACTTTCGGATTTCTGTGTCACACATTGCGTCCCCTCTTAAAATAAATTATCGATACCTAATTAATTTGTTGATTTCAAATGCTCCCAAAAGATATATCAACACGCACCTTTACATAAATAACAATATTTATCTAAATTTGTTTAACGTGTTTTTGAATAGACATCTAAGAAATCACACAAGATTATTTAGAATGGAACGAGTGCTGCAAAGGCACTCACCCACATATTTGTGAGACATATTGTCTGTTAACGCAAAGTGTGAGATTGGGTGGGAAATCTCCAAATGCTTTAGAAAAGGAACCAGTCTCGTATGAAACTTACACGTTAACTGTTGCCTTGAGCCTATATGTTGACATAATTAAATGATGATCCATATATACGATGGCCTTTAGTCTGATTTTCTGCCCGTCATGTCTCTTCTGTGTATAGTATGCCTTGAGAAAACGGAACTGAGATAGGGATCTACCTCGGAAATCAGGCATGCATTTATGTAGAACAGAAATCTGGGATCCATGTCATATACAGTAATGGATTGTCACACTTCCCCATGCACAAATATACATGCATATATATATATATATATATATATATATATATATATATATATATATATATATGGCAAGGAGTAAGCGGAATGACAAAAGCCAACTAGTGAATACATCCGGGTCATCTATAGCGGAACACGCTATAACTAGCGGGGAATGTGTTGCTGGTTTGAGTGTTGACTGTTTTTCCATTCTGGCGAAGTCACACTCTGCATATCATTTGAATGTTCTTGAGTCCATTTACATCAAGTCGCGCAGGCCGTTTCTCTGTAAGCAGAGAGATTGCTTGTTGGGCTTGAATGTGATTGGGCTCTAGTTCTTCTATCATATATATTTTTTTCCCTTTCCCCCCTCATTGAATTTTTTTTTTTATTTTTAATTTTATGATTAAATAATCCCAGTGTATCAAACTTGAGGAGTACTGGGACGAAACCGGTTGTTTGTTTTAGTTCTTAGTTTTCATAATTATGTCCTTTACATTCCGCTTATTCCTTGCCATAATAAAATTTCGTACCTGTAAGAATCTTTTCAAATATATATATATATATATATATATATATATAATAACAGGGCTTAAACACTAATATTCCATGGTCATATTAGTGTTTAAGCCTTTTTACTATATCCTTACTCTGTCCTGGGCATTGAGTCCTACCTGGATTCTATCCTCTTGGAAGTTTTTTAATACAAAACTATATATGTATGTGTATGAATGTATGTATATATATTTATATATTTTGCATATGTATTTGTATATTTGCCACTAACATTATCTATCTATTCCATATATATATATATATATAATATATATATATATATATATATATTTATATATATATATATATATATATATATATATATATATATATATATATATATATATATATATATGCATGTGGATATGTGTGTATGCAAAATGTATGAGTTCAGATATCAATAACATATAGCTGTAAAAAAAGACAGTATAAATAGAGACAAAACGTAAACTCTCCCCAACCAAAGCATTTCGTATATTGATTTAGTTTTTCCAGGTTAATATAACGGTTTTATTTTGTAATATATATATATATACTGAAGCAATACTATGTTGTTATGGTTTCAAAATTCTTAAAATTAAGAACGTTCAAAAATGTTCTTAAGTCTAACTGGGAAATTCAAGGTAAACAACTGACGATACACAGTGATGAATTTAAATGCCTGATAAACGAAAGTGATTAAAGATTATTGTTGATTTTTTTCTATTTTCTTATTTGTTTATACTTTATTTATCTTCTTAATACAATTATTATTTATTATTGTATTTTAACTCTCTCTCTCTCTCATATATATATATATATATATATATATATATATATATATATATATATATATATATATATATATATATTAAATTATGGGTTATTCTGGATAGATATGCGTTGAACTAAGCCATGCACAGTTTAATATTGTTGTGGATATAGAAGCCTCTTCTCTGGTGTTTGTTCAACAGAGTGACTGTCATTGGGCAGAAGCTTTCTGGGTGAAACTTATTTCTTACCAAAGGAATAGGAAGGGAATTAAGATGATTTGACGCCATTTATGAGGACGGGTTGGTCCTAGTTGTGAAGGTTAGAGTTGCTGGAACTAATTAATATAGCACGGTGATCATTTGTCATTTGCTAATAGAGATATAATTGTCAGAGGCAAGCAAGGTTTCGTTTGTGGGAAAATGGTTGCATTGTGGAAAGAAATTCATCCGACATAAGGGCGTGTAATTGGTTTTGATATCAGTCAAGGCTTGAACGTGAGGACTGAGAAAATATGGCAACAATAGTTGGTCTAATCTGTCTCTTGTCAAAATGGCAGTTAGTTTGGTTTGGTTTGGTTTAGTTATACGGCATATCAAACTCAATGGGTTATTTAATGCCGACAAGATTTTTTAATCCTTTTTTTTTTCGAAAATGTATTACTGGTATTCTTTTCAAGAATGTATAGATGCTAAAAAATTGTTTTCAAAAATGTATTGCTGGCATGAATTTTTCTTCAAAAAATTATTTCTGGTATTAAAACATATGTTTACACTTTCATAGTGTTTAGACACCAGATTGGGGTTAAATATTTACCCATAGTTTTGACCCTGTCAGGTGCTACCGCCCCAGGCCAAGGTGGACCTGGGAACACAAGCAATTAAGAGTTGTTTCCAAGCTCCTCAAAACCTCATGATCAGAGGCCTTGATGTCGGAAGCAGTTTATCGTCTTATCTAAGATATGGATATAGTTTATCGTCATACTCAGGAACCGATGGTAGTTGGAGTAATGCTTTTTATGGAACTATAAGATGAGCAGAAAATTCGACCAACATCTTCAGCGATGCTATGACTATACTAGTTTCAATTGAGGTCAAGAGTGATCTTTAGTTCGAGAAAAAGAACCATAGTTATAGTACTCCCGATCATCAGGACTGGAATAAATATAGTGTCTCTGGGTAGAGGTGATAAATCGTTATTAGTTTTTTAGTTATTAAATTGTACAAGACAGACTTTTCCCAAACATTTTGAAAGGAACTCTAGATCAGCGGAGGGAATGTTCCCTAATTTTCCTTATTTTGGAGGTGCACCCATACATTTTACTGTAAAATGAGTTGGATAAGCATATCACATAACTTTCAGACAATATGCTTTTCGATTCTCTAGGTCAGCTACTGATGTGTTAAAGATTATTACTGAAAAACTCTGTCCAACTTTAGATAAGAATGATTAAACTCGGGCTGTTACTTCGATATATAAAGGGTGTTTCATTAAGACGGATTAACTATAAAGGTGTTTCATTAAGACGGATTAACTATAAAGGTGTTTCATTAAGACGGATCAAACTCAGCCGTAAATAAATCAGTGTTATTGGTGAAAATTTATTTATTTCTATATTGGATCATGTTATTTAAGTCATGGCAGATATGAGTGAAAATTAACCTTGCCCCGCTGCCAAATCTGAAAGGAAAAGAAAAAAATCATTAGATGCTTAAACTTAATTCACATTAAAAATAGGTTATTAAAACGCACTATATTCATATTTACCATATATAGGCACGGAAAATATTAATTCAAATTTAAATCAAACTAGCCAACACAAACGTACATACATATTAGAAAACCTAAAATATTGATACTTTATACGATAATGCTATTAATAGCTGCATATTCTATAATGTTACAGAGCGACTTGTGGATATTGGTCAGCTTCACATATATGAAAATTTCATATTCCTGATCCAATCTGAATTCATTCTTATAAAACTCTCGACTATTAATCTACGGAAATGTACTACTGCAACAATTGAAATCGGACTTTTCACTTTAGTATCAGGACCAAGTTTTTACCATATAAAATATTATATCAATACTAATCACTACTTTCTATTTTCTTGTTTCAAAATAATCATTTATTTACAATCGACTCCATAGGATAATTATTCTCATTTCAGCTGCTCTTCGTCTTTTTTTTCATAAATAAGAAATTATTCCAACGTGGAAATTATTAATTTCACGTACAGCATGACTACACCGTGTTTACAGAAAAATGCTATGCAGCAATATTTCAAAAATATCCCTGTCTTCCTCGTAAATCTGAATTATTTCCCATGACATTTAATAAGTCTTGACACTTGAACACATTTTTTTTCTGTTCAGCAAATTTTTCTCTAACTTCAACGTCATCAACAAGAATATATATGACCTTTCAGGCAACAGAACGCCAAATAAGTAATCACCTCTCAATTTTATGATATCGATGTGTCCTATAACAAGCATTGCCGTTTTTAATATCATCGGCAAATAAAATTTCGATATAAAAATAATAGAAGCTTTCGAAATTAATGTAATTTCTTCAGATAAAACAAAGCAGTCATATTGTAGAGAGTATTCATTATGAATTTATAAAGAATGGCAGTTTTATAACTGTTTCAGTTATAAAAGTATCGCTTTCATAACTTTATTAGAAATCCTTGATACTGTTACGGGTTACTAATTTAAGCAGGAAATAACTGTCAAATTTATGACAAGAACGTATATTAATATTACTTCAAAAACTTAATCTAGAGAAATGTAAAATCATCTGTGTATGCAGAGGATTTGTCACGGATTCGTTCTTATGAGATTACTAAAAAATATGCAGGAACAAATCCATTAGTCAGAAAATCGGATAATCTAGCCTGTAATTAGTAGATAAATTTAAGCTATTAATAAGAGGTCCATTTACAGATCATAATTTAATAAGATAAAATAATTCATAAACAAAATAAACCATAAATTAGGAACTGTTTAAGCTGAATTCTTTTTTTCGCAATGAATACATGCAAAAGAATGTGCAAATTTAAATTTGGGAAAAATTAACAACAAATTCAGCGCTGAATAAGTTATATATTTAAATAATCTATGGGTGTACAACATTTTATCAAAACTTTAAAAAAAAGGATATTTAATAGTATACATTTTTACAGGTGGATTTCAATATATCTTGAGAGGTAAAAACTGACCTAGAATAATTGTTGCCATGTAGTAAGACGACCAAATTACTCTACACTAATTGTTAATCATAGGCTCGTTTATTCACTATTAGTGGGACGACTGCTCATAGGTACACAGGTCTCAAAGTGGGTTAAGAGTCTTAGCGCTGAGTTGTAAGGATCGCCGCTCTGAACTACAGTATTTCCTGTTATTGTCTTATTAATCCATGTCCCTTATGTCATTCAACATTTTCTTCCCATGATTTACTTACAATATTTTTAAACAGAATCTACGAGCTTAAAAGAGTATTACAGCAGTTTGTTTTCTCTAAATCCACTGCATTTTTTTATGTCTTTATTTGTTGTTATATTCTTCTATTCATTGCGATGAATAATTCTTTTTCTTATCTTTAATATTTATTCCATTCGTTTTATATTTTTATATATAATTATTTGTAATTTAAAATGCTACTCATTTTAAAAGTGTAATATAGTTATATATTAAAGGACATTGCATGTGGGTTGATTAAGAATCGGGACAATCAATTAAAATAAAACTTATAATATTAAATTTACATGTCACTTTGTAAATTCAGCTTATAGGTCACTGTAAACATATTGCTGAATCAGTAAATTTGATTAAGGTCATTAAAATGCGTCAAGACTAGAATAAGATGTGGGAGCTTGATAACAGCGCTGAAAATGTCACTTTTTAGAAGAAATTATGGCGGATTAAAATAATAAACCCCTAGTTTTCTCGCTTATCGCAATAGTTTACTTTACAGAGTAGTTATGGAGAGAAAAGGAAATTTGCTTTTTGTACTTCCACGAAAAAAAAACTATAAAATTGTGTGCAATTTTTCCTATAGTATCTTTAATTATTTTAAGGAAGGATTTACTCTGTTTGAATTTACACAGTAATCTGTCGTCAGACATTCATATAGATTTAACTATTATGATTTACTAAGATCATGTAAGTATGAAATACGAGTTATTTAGTGAAGATAGTACACACTACTCCCTGGAAAGGTTACATAAAACTAGTTCATAAACAAATATATCATGACGAAACGACCACGTAACACTTCTTATTTGATAAGAGCCTCGTCTTCTTTTCATCCTCTCTTTCATATATAGACTATAATATCTGTTAGGAAATATGTTCTATATTGACCTGCTTTTCACATAAACGCGTAGGCTACGTCTGATAAAACTGTCAAAATATATCTGAATAGCAGAATTTGGGGATAAAATGAAATAAAGTCTTTACTTTTTTAAAAAGAATTTTTTTTTAATATTAACCAAAGTATTTTTTATTGAAGATGAACATAACATATTCAAATATACTACTTGTAAGAAACTCACTTGACAAGGATATATGAAATGTATTTGACATGAGGAATCCAGAAAAGCGGAATCAGGTATGTGAATGGAAAGCAAAGCAATACTTGATATTCGTCAGTAGTATTTAGTTTCACAAGGGAAATAATGTTTTCAAGGTCATATTTGAAACAAGGGAACATACGCTAGATCCAATGTTGGTTGATAACAAGTCAGAAACATATTGACAAAAATCTATAAAGCAAGCATTTTAATCCTATCACATAAGTGGCTTGTACATAGAAAAATTTCACAAGAAAAAAGATGATATAATCATCACTATAAAATGAAAACATGACAGATACGACATGCGCGCATACGCACACACACAAACACACACGCGTGTGTGTGTGCGTGTTTATAGGTGTACAAATATTTTTATATACATATGCAGAGTGCATGCATAAACACACATGTACATGATATGTGTATGAAAAGGTAAAGGTAAGTATTAAATTGTGCTTCATTAGTAAATGTGAGAATTAAATTTCTATGAGTATGGAGATGAATATTTAAGCAGTAAATTTATTTGCTGTACGTAATGTTAAATAAATGAAAAGTCAGCAAAATCAATAGTTGAACGCGTACGTTTAACTATTTCAAGTAACCCATATACCGGGTGTAATAGCAAAATTGTCCAAATCTTGTAACATTATCGGATAATTGTCCATTCCATAAAATGTTTAATATCTAAAAACAATAAACTGAATGATTTTTTTTCTGAGATTGACAGATGAGACATTTAACCATCTTGTCACCATTTTTCTAAAAACAAATCACTGAAAAACCCTTTGAGCTATTAAGCTTGAAAGAGAAAAGGATAAATCGTTTTGTTTCGGCCACACTGTATCTAAATAACTGAGCAATTGTGAGAGGAAAATGATCATTCAGGCCTTCAGAAATGGTACGGACATGCATAATCTGGCTTCCATTTTCAAAGTCAATTCAAGAAACATCAAGGAAACGATGAATAACTTTAAAGAAAGGGAAGCAGTAGAGAGGAAAAGTGTATGAGGAGATCACAACAGTGAGAGGGATCATCATTTAAAATTAGAGCTAAATGCATTCATGGAAAATAATAACATATTGTATTAAGGTGTTCAGATAAGGTTCAAATAAAAACATTCATTTGCATATGACATGTCTAAATTAATCAGCGAAACATGCCCAAATTAAAACATTCTGCCAAAATATACGTACATTTGCTACACGTGTTTCCGGTCTCGCGACCGTCATCAGGCAAAGGGTGGAGATTTCAACATATTATTAAAAATAATTAATTTTTTTCCTTTATGTTTTTCGATGTTAAATATTCTCGATATGAGACATTCTCCTTTTTTGTGTTAGTGACCAAAATGTCTTTCTTGAACTGGCACTGAAAAATTCTGCTTGAAGGGTTATAAAACAATAAAGATTGGTCCGAGAAATTATGGAATAGTTATCGGCATCCTTATCTTTTAATGATCCCTGTGTGTTCTTAGATCGATTTCCATTTTTTGTGTTTGTCTGACGATCGCTAAAGCGTGATACCCAGGGTCACAAACTCACATCTATCCAACCAAATATGTTAGCTCTATCTCTGATATTGAGCGCTTTCTAATAAGTACCGCGCATATAATATATAAATAATAATACATATATATATATTTATTTATATTTATATACAAACACTTTTCATATATATATATATATATATATATATATATATGTGTGTGTGTGTGTGTAAATATACATATATATATATGAATTCGAGTAAATCTTAAATAACGCCACCACCAGTGACGTCTTATGAATCTCAAAAATGAATAGATTACAAAGGGAATGGTGCAAAATTAAATACAAATAGTTATTTATACATATTTTTATATTTGAATAATGAAATATTCCAGGGTTACGAGTTTAGTTGCATTGAATTATGTTTATCTTTTGTTTATTAATGTCAAGTATTAAAAATCAGACCCCCGATTGAAGCAAAGCTGAATACTTTTTCTTTCACAAAATGAAGCAACTGATGTAGCGATCATTATCATAATTAACTTAGAACGTTATTTTATTAAGTTCGATTTAATATTTGTGTTTATGGTAGAAACAATTTGAACGTTATTTGTATTGTTGGTGTTGTAGTTTCTGGCATTGACTTTCTGTAGCTTTTCAGTAGCAATTGCTTATTCCAAGTACCGATCACAAATAATGGATAATCACAAATTATGATAATTTTAGAGTTCAACCTGATGCATGTCATGTTGGAAAAGATGTTTGCGGTTGAAATTAGGAATGTCATGGGAAAACAAAAGAAAAAAGAAACGCCGAAAAGTAAAAGACATTCTTGGAAATTTTTTACAGATTAACAATGAGGAATATTCTAATTTCGAAAATAAGAGCAGTGAAAAATAATATGCGAACAATGAAAATTAATATTCATAAATAAAATTAAAAATGCAATCAGTATCCTTTGCAGTGTTCAGATTTTTGCCCTGATCTTTGTTTTCATATTCACGACGTTCCGTTCGTTGTAAGCTCCGGCATTCATATGATTAGGATTTCTATCCAAACCATTTATTTCGTTCAACGGGGTAGATCGTTCTTGTTCCACATGCCATGACTCTTCAGGGGATCTCAGTATCAGTTTGAATGATTCACCTTTAGTAACTCAACTTTCCGTTTTTTTGTTCACCTCTGCTTTGGCCAGGTTTTGAACTCACAAAACTTTGGGTCAAGTTGCTAGATTGCGTCAACCAACCGATAGTCCAGATAATGCAAATAGTGTAAATAGTTACAATACCTCATCTCAGATGCACAGGCATTGAGTGTTGTTAATTATACATAATCATTTGTTGATTACAGAGAAACCGAAATATATATTGCAATGAATTACAATCATATCTTTGTCTAACAAAAGATTGCTTTAAATAATGACAATACGTATGTGAATGTCATGATTTTCTTTAACGATTGTGGAGCGATGTGTTAGATATTTGTGAGAAAAATTGCTTTCCCGAAGAAGACAAGGGATTTGTTTTTGAAAATTACTTTTCTCTTGCTGTAACTGATCATATATATCACGAAAAGTTTATTTCTCCTGTTTTAGCTGAACAGATAGTGTGCGTGAAATTGTTCCTTCTAGTGTGACTAAGTAGATATCTCACGAGAGATTTTTCATTCTCGCGTGACTTGGCAGATATCAAGTGAGAAGTGTCTTTATCCGAAAGCAGCTACACATAATATCTCGCGAGAATTTCTATTTTCTTTGCAATGATTTAGGAGAATCTTACGAGTGTATTTTTATCCTGGAAAGACTAACATGA
The DNA here is from genome assembly GCA_903632075.3 of Acanthosepion pharaonis. NCBI lineage: Eukaryota > Metazoa > Mollusca > Cephalopoda > Sepiida > Sepiidae > Acanthosepion > Acanthosepion pharaonis. The sequence goes on along the minus strand of CAHIKZ030003325.1, from coordinate 1,638,333 downwards.
TATTTAGCGAAAAATATATTTCAATTGATTTACTTAATGAGATAAATTTCTTCTATGACTTTTCGTTGTGGCCCTGCATCATATAACGATCGAATACTATATATAGAAGCTGAAGAAGTCATAAAATATTTAACTGTATATAATGTTTGTACTGAAGCAACTAATTAAATATTCATAAAAGAAGAAAATCCGGGCTCGATTGTTTCAAAATGATGAAAACTAGAGTGTCATTCAAAATTCTACTTTCATTTGCAAATCCGCAGGTTGTTTTCTAACTTGTCTATATCATATAAATAAACAGATATTAAAATTATAATCGATATTGGTGTTAAGATATTTTCGGCAGTTAAAATTTAAACGAGAAAAAGAAATTTTTAATCATCTCACTCCATTCAAGGCGTCAAAACTACTAATAAGCAGACGATCACAGAAAGTGAAAGTGAAAGTGAAATTGAAGACTGCGAATACAGAAGATTGAGGAAAAGACAAAAAATAAAAAAAAAAGGGTTCCAGAAGACAGATCGCAGTAAACAAGACCAGGCGAGACAAGATCAGGAATGAGACAATAAGATATATGGTAGCAGCAATAGAAATCATACAACACATCGAACGACAGAGGATCTTGTTGTTCGCACACCTCACTGGTATGCCTATCAACCAACCATCTGTGCGAACATAAACCCTCAGGTACTCTGGCTGGAGAGCGTGAGGCAGACCAAGAAGATGCTGATGCCACTCAGTATCAGACACTCTCACAGGATACGAGATATCTCTCCTCCGGGCCACTCGCCTTGCCGCTGATAGACGACTGTGCCTCCACGCGACGCCTAACAGCACAAGCGGAAGGAAAAACTAAAACTAAATAAACGTTAATCAACACAAAGTTCCTTGACCCTGTCGTCGACGAACAAATAAAATTTGTCTTAACGAAATTTAGAAAAATGACATCAGAACCCACCATGAGGGAAACAAAAATATACATACCATTAACTTATTCTCTTGTAATCAAATTCAGCGTTATTATATGCAGGATAAAAAAGAAGCAATTCAAAAATAATACGTCGGTCTATATCACTCAATGATTGTAAGAAACACCTAAGATTTATCATCAACTACTTTAAAACAACTAACTTAATTATTACCACTAACATCGGGTATTATATGTCACACCTTTGTAACTATTATGTTGACTATAAATTCTTATATCCCCTGAGAGATTTGCATCTTTAACAATAAGGATAAAAAATAGCAATGAATACTTACATTGGACACATATGCACTATGAAAAGAAAAGCCCACATTAAATGAAATATCATTCAACAGAGGAGAAGGTTTCTTAACGTACATATGTAATTTATGTCCCTAAACATTTTACTATAACAATACAAAAATAATGAATGAAACAAAATAAAAAAAAGAAATTAAAATTATATTAATAAATGCAACAATCATTTTGTGCGACCTCGTTCCAAATAGCCGTTAAACATGACGTCAAGCTGGTCTAATTCAAAGGAACAGCTTCCCAAATAATGTCAGGAAGCAAACAAAAGAAGTTTTACTACCATACAAACACCACATCTCTTTTTGATAATAACTGCGAAAGTCAAAAGTACTTGAACAAAAATAACAAAATATGAACTTAAAACAGTTTATCCACAACTTGGTAAAATGCAATAAACATTAAACAGACGTTGTCCGTTCGTTTTAATCAACTTGTTTGTTCGCTTGTGTGTATACACACACACACACACACACACACACACACACACACACACACACACACACACACACACACACATATATATATATATATATATATATATATATATATAAGATATTATGTATCTCTTAATATATATATATATATATATATATATATATATATATATATATATATATATATATATATATATATACAAACAGACAGGCAGAGAAACTATCAAATAAAATTAGATGTAATATCGTTCTTGAGTTTTTCCTTGGCAACACGACATTGTCCAAAGTCTTTCTTAACCATCAATAACGCTTTCCTCCAGGATGAACAATCTAAATCTTTTTAATGATGTTATCCCTAATCAGTTTTAGTGGAGCTTTTATATTTCAAATTTAGTTTGTGCGCTGATGTTTTTCTTTCAGCCAATACTACCGCTTAGTGATGTCACCATATTCAGCATGACCATTTGATAGCTCCATCATCCCCTTAGCAGGAATAGCCGAGACTTTATACGAGTAGAATGAGTGCCTTCGATAACATCACTTACGCCACTTATGTATATTTGGCATTGTGTGCCGCCATAGAATGGAGGCATTAGCATTTTGGTGAAATTGCTCCATATACATACATATATATAATTTGTGTAAATAGTTCTGGATTGTTCATGTATACATATGCTAGAGTTTGTTCGACGTTAAGTTTCTTTGAATTTCGTAGTTCGTCTAACGGAATTATTTGCAAGTTGAAAACATTTGTTTATTAGTGTTGTGGGGTAGCCTCGTTTTTTTAGAGTTTTATGTAGTTCTATGCGGTTTTTTCGGAGGTGTTTGTTAGTCACTATAGTACAAACCCTACGTGCTAGAGAATAGAGGATGGATTTTAGGTAGCTTTGTGCGTGATGGCTCCTGAAATTGAGATATTGCTGGGTGTCTGTATGTTTGTGGTAGATATCTGTGATAATGTGGTTGTTTTTATTTCTAATGTCTATACATGGCCTTTGATACCAGAATTGCTATTTCAACTATAATGCTTGATATCAAAATGACACATGTCCTTCTCATTTAACTAGATCTTGTATTATTCTACTATACGTGGCAGAATTGAATTAAGTATTTTTGCCTCAACATAACAAAATTAACTTAAGAGAAAGAAAAAATAATATTACTTCACCTCTGATCTGCAGAATGACACCAGCCGCAACTGATCGGCTTATCGATTATCAAGATATCGATCTTTGATTTTTCCAAAATTCGATAAATGTTCACCCAAGCGAACAATCAACATGCGACACCCTGACGGTCCGTTTCTTTTTCAATTAAGTTGTCATTCAAATTATTTTGATCTATCTACAATATCCACTGTAAATAATAAGGATATTGTCATATTAGTGAATCATTGCATTGTCAGGTTTTATTTATGACCAAACTTGACAGCAGATTATCACAGTATCCACAAATATGAATAATTTGTTTTCCAGAAATGTTACTTTATCTAGAAAATTTTTAATTCTATTGAGTATGCATATTTCTAAATCATTTTAATTAGTTTTATGATTGGTGGTTTAAATGCGAAAAGTATCACCAACGTTAAAAAATAGTTCTTATAAATTTATAGATTTTAATATAGATGAGTTTACTTAAATATGATAAATCTTTTGAAAGAATATCACACAGTTAACTTTGCGGTGTGTTGAAATTCTAGGTTCGATAAAGAAGCACTTCCAAATAATAATAATAATAATATTGAGTCAGTTGATCCGTTGATCGATCAGCTTTGAACAAGTTATTCCAGAGATTTTCAGTAACTCATCGCAAAAATTCTGAAGTTGTGGAGGTACACTTCCGTCAGACTTGTTTATAATCTCTAAGTTACAAATCTCGGGGAGTTTAAAGGCGATCATAGGGATCATGAAAAATCACAGCAAAGTTTATTCAGAGTACCGTGAGATCGAGGAAGAACAGAGTATATTGTTAATGTGGTCAAACAAATGTGTACGGTGAATGTTACTGCAAAAGCATATAAATCGATTCTGAACAAGACCCGTTTAAATTGCTAACGACCACAGAGGAAAGTCCGACTGAAATCGAGACACAAATAGGTTCGTTTAATGTTTTCCCAATAGAGTAAGGATAAGGATTTAATGTTAAGGGATATCGTTCTGTGGTTAGACGAGACAAAACGCAACATATTTGAGTTGGATGGAATCCGTTGAGATTTGCGTCAACATGTCGCGGATACAATTAATAGTTACTTATCATGCTTAAATGGCAATACTGAGAACGGTTCCACATAACGTCAACATAAAGATGTAAAATATTATCAGTACTCTTGGTATCCAATGCATAAATGACGAAACCGACTGTAAAACAACTCATCTATTTGAAACTCGTGCATATATATATATATATATATATATATATATATATATATATATATATATATATATATATAAAATAAACCTAAAGAGCCAGACAAACCTAGCTAGGTTTCACCTACGCGGATCGCTTTTTTAGCTTTTCTTAGTTTGTTCTACTTAGCTTATCGAGCAATTTGCTCAGTTACTTTACGTTACTCATGTGGAAGGTTTATTTATTTGGATTCTGAATTTAGATTCTAGACGATTATTTTCGCCGGAAATACACGTACTTAGTTCTTACTTTTTTTTACCCCTTTTTCCTTGGGTATTGGTTTGTTCATTTACAAGATAAAACACCTAAGGTTTTGCCGGACGGGTATAGCTGCTTATATTTATGAGATTATTAGTATTATATATATATATATATATATATATATATATATATATATATATATACACACACACACACACACACACACACACACATATATATATATATATATATATATATATATATATATATATATATATATACTTTTTATATGCGCAGAACATATTATTTTATATGAGCCCACTAACAGTGATAGAGCTAACGTATTCAGTTGTATGGATATGGGTTTCTGACGCTGGGTTTCATGTTTTGCGATGATCAGACAAACTGGTTTATTTTTTAAAAATTAGATCAATTTATGCTTATTTGAATATTCTTGGTGGTGCGAGTAGAAATTTCCTTCTGTCTTTGCTATGGGTGACACTCTCATATACATAGTCACAGGTAGACACATATACATATAGGTGTAAACATGTTAGGTTACACAAATCCATCCATATAAAAAATCCAGGACATCTATGCGTTCGGGCATACATACATACGCAACTGTAATTCTATTTTAGTGTCGAGGCCGTAGCTTTTATTATATACGTAACGATGTTCCTATAAAAATGGATCGGGCAGGTGTGTTTTGACGCTTTTCAGATCTATCGCCTGCACCGTTATAGAAACTTACACTTCCTCATGCAGATATAAACACAATAAACGAGTAAATAATAACCTATTGGTTTGGGTGTTTCACCAAGTCTTGTAAAGCCGGGTTCTTTTTGTGGGCATGGTGATAATCATGTTTGTATTTTTAACACTTCCGTGTTATCGGCGATTTGATTATGTTGATAGTGATATTCCTTGTGATATTAATTATTATTAATGTGTTAATAATAGTTACTGATGTGTTAACGGCAAATTTAGCCGTAATGTTGATGAAAACTAAAGTATAATTAAAAATACGGTCATAATGTCAATCGTAATTATGATAATATTTGTGTTAACCATGATAATGATGATTATAATAATACTGATACTACTAACAATCATAACGATAATAAAAACAACAGCATTGATAAAAAGCAGTACTAATGGTAGTGAAGATGGTTATGAAGTGATTAGAATGATGATAGTGTAGGTAATGGTGCTGATAGTTTTATTAGTCTGAGTTAATAGTTATAGCGGTGATTGTGTTTGTGCGTGCGATGGTAGTGTTGATACGTTCCAAGTAGTGCTAACGGTAGGTATTGGTGGTAATGTTGGTGTTCTTGAGTTTTCGTGTTCTACCATTTTTTTCGGTAGTTTGTTGTGTTCATTTTGATTTTGATTAAATCTGTTTGGTATTAAATATGATACTAGATATATCTTTCAAAATGCAGACAGGAAAATATATATCGAATTTTGTGATGGGGATATGTTGATTTGAGAAAGTAGTAATTTCTTTCAGGTACGATGAGATTTGAAAGAAACCGGGACGTAAATTCATCCCAAACCATAACAATCTGATTACAATTTAAAGCAATATATATATATATATATATATATATATATATATATATATATATATATATTGGCGTGTGTGTGTGTTTCTTGAATATTACTTAATTACTTTTGCTTTACTAGATTTGAATTATAGCTCGTTGTGTCCTCTACACGTGTTGAATGGCCTTCTAATCACCTCAATAATATTTATGAAAATTAAAATATAAAAGTCTTGATAAACAATGATATCATTGATCTTCTATATTAATAATTGCAACAAGATAAAATATTGCATTTGTCTTGATAAGTTCCCATCAAACATTGATAAAAAAGCGCACCAATGTGGACAATATTTAAAAAATATGATTGCACAAGATTATTTAATATATTACAGACTCATATCCACACAAATGAATATATATATATATATATATATATATATATATATATATATATATATATATATATATATATCATTGTGTCTTCTGTTAAGTTAACGGGCATAAGGCAAGGATGTATCTTCTCACCGGATATATTCAACCATCAGAGTGAAGCAGTCCTTAGAGAATTGGAAGTACTACCAGGATTTATTGATGACGAAGACAAACGTAACAACGTAATATCAGCAGAAGACATATGTGTATGTGTGTGTGTGTGTGTGTGTGTGTGTGTGTGTGTGTGTGTGTGTGTGTGTGTGTGTGTGTGTGTGTGTGTGTGTGCAGTTGTGTGATATGAGTTTCTAACCCTGGGTTTCAAACTTTTGTGATCGTCAAAGTGTTTGTCTGATGATCGCAAAATTGTGAAATCCAGGGTTACAAACTCATATCTACAAAAATGAATATGTTAAATCTATCGCTGATATTGAGCGCTTTCCTATAAGTGCCGAGCATATATATATATATATATATATATATATATATATATATATGTGTGTGTGTGTGTGTTTGTGTGTATATATACATATATATATACACACACATAAATAAACACATATATATATATATATATATATATATATATATATATATATATATATATATATATATATATATATATATATATATATATATATATATATATAAGAAAGTGACTCTAGTCGAGACCACAAGTCACTACCTATCAGATTGTTTACCCATTTTTGGGATTTTGTCTAGAACCTCGAGGTGAACAGCGGTGACACCAGACCATATATAGCAATAGTATTCCATGCATGGACGACTGTTAGATTTGCAGATGTGAAGGATGAACTCAGACGAGAAAATCCTTCTATGCGACATAGAGAACCAGCTAAATGGAGTATCCACAAACATGCCAGAAATTGTAGATCTTTGTATGAACCTTGTCTTTATGTCGACAAGACAAAATGTGTATAATTAAGCTTTTGAATAATTGTCAATTTTAAACCAAAAATTTGTAACTACCGTTTTTGTAGGCGTGTTAAAGATCTTGCTACATTTTTAACTTTATAATTCACTCCTCTTATATTATTCAACATTCTTATATACATATCATTGTTATCTTTATTGATCTATCTTAATTTAAGGTTCTAAATTGCTATGTCTACGTTTATTACTGGTAATAATATTAGATAAAATTAGTTTTATACCTATACTTATATTACATGATATATAGTTTAGTGATAGGTTTTAATTATTTTTAAAAAATTTATACTTGTTTTCAATACTTTATGTGTTTTTATTTATATTTTAAATTTTGAATTTAAATTTTTAATGTAATATTTTAAATAGTATATTTATTGTGCATGTCTGATATTTTTAAATTTTGAAAGGGTATTTTATTAGCATACTGCATTTAATTATATGAATTATTTTGTCTGTTTTATTTTTTTATATAACGTCAACCATTGATCTTTGTATAATATCAAGTGTGTTTCAATGTAGTAAACACTACCGGCTAATTTTAAATCGTTCGGGATAGATTTTTTTATCATAATTTTAACTTTCTTTCATTGATTGAATTGTTATCAACAACTCATTTTTTCTTCCTTTGTTCATTTTTTTTTCTTTCGTTTTTTATTTTCCGTTTTTCGTATTCATGTAGTCATGTCTCCTATTCTTATTTCTAAATCTATTTTCTTTTTTTCTTTTTTTTCTTTAAATTTATGACGTTTGGTCTTTTAAGTTTTCTTAACCCTTATATTTTTTTACCTTTTATTGTCTTCATATCCTATTCTCTTTGCTTTTACTTGTTTTCTTCTTCTTCTTTTATATTTATCTTTTATAGTAACCATTTATATATTTCTTTTCTTTTTCTGGTGTTTTTCTTTTGACTTTATAAAAAAACAAATTGAACAATAACAATTGTAGCGGGGGTTCATAAGTAACATTTTTAAATAGAATCGCTTATAACGATCTTCATTCCTCACCTGGTAGACATGTGTTCGTAATGAAACAAAATACACCTTTGTCATGAGTACTTGTTTGTCCGTATGTAACTTATTATAATCATATATATATATATATATATATATATATATATATATATATATATATATATATATATATATGACCGAATTGAAGTAAATATTACATAGGGTTTCAAGCAATAATCTTGTATCCAGCAACAGTGATATATATATATATATATATATATATATATATATATATATATATATATATATATATATAAAAAGAAGGAAAAAATTAACATGCTTCGTATAATTCAAGAATTTATTTCGACAGATAAATTTATAAATTCTGCCTTATCAGACCGAAATTATAGAATGGTTTAAATTTATACTGACAATTTATGAAATTATTAAAATGACATCAAAAGAGAAAAGGAAGTATATGTCTATATTACTTAACGGACACATATTTTTTCCTGAGGATTTACATAATGAAAGAGAGGAGTGGGGTAAAGAGATAGGATAAGCAATGCGTCAGCCGTATGATAAAAAAATATATCTGACGAAATAAATTTATTACCGAATACTTCGAATAGGTATTAAGATTTTCCTCCTTGATGTATGTCATATTATTCTGTATATAAATACATTGATCGCTCTTTTATACTAAAATACCTACTTATATTATCCTCACCACTTTCGGATTTAATATTATTCTCTATGTCTTTGTCTGTGTTTGTCTGTCTCTCCCTCCGTCTCTCTCTTTCTCTCTCTCACTCTCTCTCTCTCTCTCTCTCTATATATATATATATATATATATATATATATATATATATATATATATATCAAGATGTACTATACTACTTATATATGTATCTCTCTATATCTATCTATATATATATATATATGATGGACTCTCCTGTCGATTTCGACGTATGAGGTTCAACAAAATTTTAATGACCTTTATGTTTGAATCTAGAGTGACATTTCAGACCTGCTAATGACTTGCAAAGAAAACCACAGATTGGGCAAGCGTATGAGCAAAGAGGGTGCACTTCTCTGGCACCTTCTGAGGCTTTTTTTCCTTTCTTTTGCTTCACGGAGCTTGACAACGCTTGCCACCGAAAAATTCCTGATTCCAGTGTAAGTTACACTTTACCAAGCTTTGCGATCCAAGGCAGTATTCTCCAAATTAGCGCCGGGACAAGGAAATTTATAGGTTAGTGTCTGGAGGCGCAGTTTGACCACTGGGTAAGATGAAGCCCTCAGCCTTTGTTAAGGCATTCATCTAGGATATATATATATATATATATATATATATATATATATATATATATATATATATATATATTGGGGAATATAGCTTGGGAAATATGTGTGTATATGTGTGTGTGTGTGTGTGTGTACTGATTACTTGTGGTTGGATAGTGTGTATGTGCGTATGTGTGTGTATGCGTGTATAGGTACAAATAAGTTTACGAATTCCTCGTAGAAAGACAGTATATGTATGGAGGGAAAATATACGCACACATATATACACGCATGCTGAGAGAAACGCACCAAAATGGAAACAGATCCAAGAGCACATAGGGGTCAGTAAAACATTAAAAGATAAAATGCCGATAACTAATTCATCATTTCGCTGGACCAACCTTAATTGTTTTATGACCCTTCGCGCAGAACTCTTCATTGCCAATTCAAGAAAGTAATTCAGATTACCAACACACAAACAGAAAATGTCTCATATCGAGAATATTTAGCATTGAACATGAGGAAAAATTAATTATTTTTAATAATATGTGGAAATCTCCACTTTTACCTGAAGACGGTCGCGAGACCAGAAACACGTGTCGTAAAATTATGTAAAACAAAGCATAATATTTTTTTCTAAATAAATCCACATTACAACCAAAAACGTTTGCGGCACCTCTATTCTCTTCTTTTTAATATACATACTTTTCTCTCGTTGGAACCACTACATTATATTTCTTATATATATATATATATATATATGCAGTTATAGTTCTCGTATATATGTATGCATGGATGTATATATTCAAGCTCGCAATTTATTGTGCGCGATTTGTGACAATGTAACTATGCTACAGGAAACCAACGTCATCCGATTTTATACAGGGACTGGCAGTTTTCAATCATAGGTAACACAGGCAAACTTTATATTTAGCATGTGTATAAGGGATGTTGTTAAAATGAAGCTGGCCATAAGAATCCGTTACTGTCTCATAGCAGAGTGGCGTTAGTTTTGTTATAAATGATGGAAAGAATAAAATTCTGAAAGACAATCTCCAAAATCTTCCAGCTGAATTGAAAGTCATCACGTATGCCTGTATTACATATGCAGTAATTGAACTGTTTTGGCCTGTCAAAGGACCCTTTCCGATAAAATGTCTAATGTTGTTTATTGTCAGATTCAAGAAACTTGTTATGTCGGTTGAGTTGATCAAATTTTCAGCACACCCTCGTATATCATCATTTCGCGATTATAAAACTTAATCTGTTTGATTTCTTGCTGCATAAATAGCAAAGTGTAGACAGCATTACTTTATCCTAACGAATACACCAATATTTAAAAGCACAAATATACAGAAGCAATCATATAACAGGAAATATCATTTGTTGTTGTGCGTCAGAGAAAGCAACAAAAAAAGAAAAACTAAATAAATGGCGATTTGAATTGATACGCATAATCTGCAGAATAAACATAATTCAGGCTAATAAGTTCAACTGAGCATTAAGTCAATATGTTCTTATCTGGTGCCGAAACGTGAGGAGATTTTTTGGAAATAAAACAAACAAATATTCAAGCCTTGTCTATGACTAAATAAAGCTTTCTACTGATAATATTTGCTGTAGAATGGAAAACGCCGTTTCCGAATAAGTATAATTTAGCGCAGCAAGTGATAAACGTCAGTTGCACAGATAAATTTGAACTTTCCTTGATAGAAACCGAAAAAAAAAAACTTTCATTGCCTGAAATCTTTAGTACCTGCTCTTCTGGGAGGAAATTCTATTTTTAAACAACTACAAGAAACTTTCATTTATGAATCCAGACTTTGTAAATGTCATGAGAAGTTATTTCGTGTTGAACCGACGGTAGATCAATGGGTTCAAATAGTAAAATGGCAGAATGTTTATTCTCCTTATTTAACACTAACTATTTTGTGAGCTTATTTCAAAATAACAATGACACCTTTTCTTTATAGAAACAAAAAAAATGTACTATATATAGATGTAAGCACATGGATATAGAGGAACTCAAACATATATCTATATGCATTTTTACGTCTCTCTCAGAATATATATATATATATATATATATATATATATATATGTGTGTGTGTGTGTGTGTGTGTGTGTGCATAAAGTAAGGTAATTAACGGTTTGGTAATCGATAAGATGAAGTAATCCAGAAAGTTCAATGTAGCATCAGAGTAAATATTAATTAAATAATTAAGAATGTGACAACCTTAAGTTTCCATGACTATAATTTATTACCATAGAAAAATATGTTTCCTGGTTCATCAGGTCGCATATCTGGGGAAATAGAATATTATCAAGGAAACTTAGTTTGTCTCTTTTCTTAGTTATTTACTATATATATATATATATATATATATATATATATATATATATATATATATATATATATACTGTTAAATAAATCAGACACTGAATGCCTCTAGAAAATATGGTTCAATGGTTAATATTTCTCTCTCTCTTTCTCTCTCTCTCTCGCGTGGTATTACATCATAGAACCGCATCTTGAACTAACAGTCACCGTCTGTTATTCCGCGACTGATATCGTCGCATAGCAAACTTATATGTCAACATAACAAAATATCATCTTCGATGGTGAATAACTTTATTTAAATGTTCGTATAACCACTATAAATATGGCGCATTTGAGTCGAAAGCTTAGATTAAGTAGCAACTCAATAAAATTATATGGAAATTCTGCAAAATTCTGTGTGTGTGTGTGTGTGTGTGTATGCATGTATATATACATCATGTGTGTGTATGTGTGTTTTCCATCACAGGCGTTAACGTAGACACTCATGTACAAACCGAGCGGCTAGTGTCTGTTTCCCGCTTGAATGCTATTTTCATATCTTGCTCAACTATTCATATACGCTAGACAATGTCGCATTATGGATAGTAAGATACATTGTATTCTCCTACATATGCTCTAATAGTAATGTTTCACATTCTTCTAGAGGTTATTTTGTAGAATTAATTGCTGATTTCAGTACGGATATTTGTAGACATTTTTCTGTTTTTCTTAGTTTTTTTTTCATTATTCATTTTTGATCAAATAAGTATTTGTTGTTAATTTTTATACCTTTTTACATTTACATTTTTATGCGTACATTTTTTGTTTTTTAAAGAGGTTATTATTTAATTAATTGGTGTATATTAGGTACCTCCACGTTTTACCTAAAAAAATGCATAGCATGATGAAAAATGCCTCAAACTTAATGAAAATTCAAGTTTTATCGTCAAAATGGTTGGCATTATTTAGAGAAAAGAGCAATATATTGTTTTTATTATTTTATAAAATTTTAAAAACCTTTCCAGGAGGTTCGAATGTTTAGTTAAAAACCTTTTTTTATAAGGTCGGTTTTGGCGTGATATTTACCGATAGTATTTTTGCTCTTTTTCTCCAGTGAAAAACACATTGAATTGGAATTTTTTGCAAAAATCAAATTATTGTCGGATTTTAATGAAACGTTCAAAACGTATTCAGAAATTAATTATATTATTTTTGAATATAGTATTTTTAGAAATAAAATTTTTAAAATATTTATTTACATTTTTTAAAATATTTATTTACATATTTTAACCGACTTACTTAATTTCATGAAATGTCGATAAATTAATTTTCCTTTCCAAAGTTTTAACTAGTTCATTATAGGAATCCTGGGGGAATGCAAACCATTCATTTTTTTTTTCAAAAAAAAGTTACCGAAAATCTGCTCTGAAACGTAAACTAAACAATGTAATAAAATTATGAGATTATTTAATTAGAAACTTTTCATTACTTTTTTAAAAAAAAGATATAGTAAAGAAACTATTGTCTTAAGAAAAAAAAATTATGAATAATGAAATTTTACAAAAATTGTTATCATTTTTGAAAATTTTAATTATAATAATTTATAATAATTAAAAAATCGTTTAAATTCTGTATTACTTTTGTTTCGATGATAGTTTAATTAAGCTGGAAACTATATTTACGAATCAAAAATTGAATAAAATCTTAATAAAAGTCGTTTCCCATCAATATCTTTAAAATAATTCTATTTTTTAAACATTATCAATTTCTACCTATGATCGTCTATACATGACATTATTATTAAAAGGTTAATTTTTGTAAGTGTTGTCCATTTACAGAGAAATTCGCTTGTCAGAATTTCATTATTCATTGCATGTTTACATCTCAGAATGTTTTGCTCATCATCCCTTCAGTGTTTTAAAACTTTATATTATATTTATTTGTAAAAAAATACTAGGTAGTTAAAAACAAAAAATTGCGTTCCCGTAGGTTTCGTAAATTTATGTAAAATCTGGTTACCCATACTAACTTTTAGCCCGTCAATAATATCAATCAGCACGTCACGAAAACTGGACATGTTGTTAAGAAATTCTTGTATAATATGTTTTTATGCTATAAGTAATATTTTTCATATTTTACAAAGACTTTATCATAGAAATAGATATGTGTATTTCCATGTGATTTACATACGAAGATCTTAAAAAATTTAAAATAATGAGCACAACAATTATTGTCTACAATTTTGAGAGTATCTGTATATACCTACAAATTGCATTATTTATGTAAGTCCGACTGGTTTGTAATTGTTTCAAGATGAACGTGTGTTAAAACGTCAAACTTTGGAAAGTTTGCATAATTATTTTCTTATGAGATAAACGTCTGACAAAGTACTGCATAGACTACATCCCATAAATGTGGAGTAAGTTACATAAGGAGAAAAGAGAATTGTATAATATTATAAGAAAGTCATAACTAAATATAGGGTAAATATATATGATACAGCGAACCATGTCTGGAATGATAGTTTACGAATTATATTTCTTTGTGTAAAATGCATATCATCTTTGAAGATATAGGGAAATGAAAGAATGCAACCGGATTGAGGACTCAAGCTAACAAATAAAATGCATTAATATTTAGTTTGATTTACATAGCGAAGTGGGTGTCGTTATGTTCTCCTTTCGCGTATGTATTGTAGAAGAGTTCGTACATCTGTTGCTATAAGAATAGATGATGCCTGCCAATATAAATAAAGAAAATATAATATAGAACTTTGTCCTTTACTTCTGTTCCTTGTTACATTTGGACGGAATTTACGCATATTTTGTTTATTTGCAGCGAAGAGTTCTTTCTTGTACAGGACGACGAAGGATTTTTTCACTTGACACAGTTGAGTACCTTTTACACATCTCTCTGTGAAATAAGACGTCATTGTGTTTTTATATGATCAAAATGGAATTCGGAAATGTTATGAAGGTGACGTTTCGAAACTCTGAGAGAATGGAGACAAAATGAGGAGAATTTTTTTTTTAAATAAGGAAAATATCAAATGAAAAGAACAAAATATTAATGAATATGTAATACCAACTTTAATAGCCACGGAAACAAGCGAAATTCTGTCTCTCTTCTCTCCAAAAATTCATAGTTCATAATTCGTATATCGATATATCGGAGTCCAAGCGACATATTGTTTTGTGCAGAAACATCGTAATAGAAGGTGGCTTGCTGATTGGGTTAACCAAACTGAGGTTCATAAAAAAAAATGGATTCTACTTTTATGGTATAGAAAATAGATACTGATGTTCATTTTCACGAAAGATCATCTTATGAAATGATTGTCCAATTTGCGAATAATGGATGAATAGGTCATGATAGTCACACCCTACTCCATGTTGGAATTTCTCTTAACCACTTTTGAGTATTAATAGTCTCTAATCACCAATAATGAAGACACAGAGTGCATAATCCGTGTGAAAATAAAAGTCTCCAACTAATGATCAGAGTAAATGCATATAAAGTTCTTGGTGTTTCTTTACCTACGTTATTCCTCCAAAATGTGGAAGTCGTAGCCGGTTGATATGACTGTTTATGCGAGGAAGGAATTTCGATATTGTTCCGGAGAGATTTCCTCTGAATAAGTAACTTTTCGGAAGATAAATGTTTGGAAGTTATTACTTTTCTTTATTTTGCTCGAGAACATTTTCTCATAATCACTGCTAATTAGCTCGGATAGTTTAGCTAACCATTGTTCCGGAAGACTTATGTAAGTACAAGCTGGATGCCTTATGCATGTTAAACTCTAACCAAAATAGACTTATTAAATAAAACTTTAGTAAATAAAACAATGGCGATGATTTTGTCTGGTTCATGTATAACCAAAAAAAAATCAATATGGGAATTATTTTTAAGATGGCTATTAAACAACACCTAAAAAGTCATAGCATCCAGTCATTTTGCTGAGTTATGAGAATGAATGGAATTTCTTGTGAGTTCAATCTCAGGGTCGGGCAGTGTGGACTTGCACTCAGGGGAACCTGGGTAGCAAGAACTGAAGAGGGCTAAATAAAAACTATACTATATTCCTTGACATGATCAGTGGAATTCCTTGTAGGTTATCCAGATCGATATACACCTGAAAAAGGCCGGCCGGAAGGTACTACGGCCAAAATGTTGAGATTGCAATAACAAAGATGAGGATAATAATCCGAATAAAATAGTTTATTTTTGTTTGAAGATGGTATTTGTATTGTCTTTGCATTCTTCCATTTATTCAGGAACACGTCCTGATTCTATATATATATATATATATATATATATGTATATAACATATTCCTATACATTTAACAATTTCCTTTATTATGGTTAAATATTTACTAGAATACAAAAAAAGCAGCCTAAAAATTAACTCTTAGGTTTTCGCTCCTTATTAATCTGTCATGTTCGTTTCTTGGTAGACGACTTTTATGACTAGATTTCATTGCTTTCGCTGAAAATAGCTACGAGCATGCAGACCCTCTGATTACTAAATACTCAGCAGTAATTGATCGTCAATATTTCGTATTGCAATATATTGGACTTATTTTCTTTGGTAGTATGTGATCTAAATAATAAGCGAAATATATTCGTCATAAGAAGCGCAACAATCATCCCAGAATTTGGAGATTTTTTTTATAGATTTACTGAGGAAAATATTAAAATTATTTTGAATTAAATTCCACGAAACAATCAATCTGTCTCCTTATAATTCTGGAGTGATTTATTACTAAACAAAGCTTTGTTCAGCCAATTTACCAAATCCGTTGTTCCCATATTCTTTAAGAATACCCATATACCGGACTTGTTTACTGTTCTGATGTTAGGGAGTGTTAAAATATGCTTCTATGCGTTTATCTGTTTAAAATCAAGATACTTCCTTTACATAATTTACACCAAAATTGTCCACAATAAATATAGACATTGAAGAATTTAGAATTAATAACAAGTCGAATAAAACTATCTTTCGAAATCTCTTGGAAGGATTATTTTCCTTAACTATGTATACATTGAAATATTACAAGTAAAATTATTTGAAATGTATTTTACTATGTGTGAATCGGGGCGGTTTGAAGATAAACTTGAGAACTTTGATTTCTAGAAAGTCAATAACTAATTAAATGAAATGTAAAACAGTATCTTCTGTCTTCCTGTAGTTTTACTGTTCTCTCCTCGTAATAATGGTTTTCTTTTTCTCATATACTTTCGCATTCAATAACACGTAACGTTTTAGTGACTGCATTGCCTTGCTTGCAGTATAATGAATAAAAAATATGATCGGTATGCATTTGCTAAAATTAATACCACAACACGTTGACCGTACCATTTTATATATTTACAAAGCAAGTCTAGCGTCGAAGATTAACAGGGGCAATCACAGAAGATATGTCTGGTATGTTCGTATTAGTACCCGTCATTTTAATCGCCATAACAAAGCACATGTAACGAATAACTGACACATATATGTCTTCATAGATACAACAATTTTCATATCAGTCGTGACATCCTTTTTTTTATAAATGATGATGCTGAATATAGAGAATATGTTTATTTCTGTACATCGTATTAAAGTTGTTATTCTTGTTAAAATGTAATAATCGTTTGCAAACAGCGTCATAAAGCTTGTTACTCTTTTCACAGCCATACGTTTACCGCTAGATATTGGTTGATGGTGATTCGTTTATTTGATGTTGATAATGGTGAATCATGATAGAAAGAACCAATAATCAACCAACATTGTTTAAGTAAATAGTTGAGAGAAAATGAACTGTAATGATAAATAAGGTGGGAAATATTACTTATAGCACAAAAAGAAAAGGAAGACGTGATAAGCCATGATCGCCAATGTTCTGAAAAGGACACAACATATGACTGACAAAAATAACTCCTGCCTTATCGATGAAGACTTTTATTCTGACATTGGGAATGTCGACCGGGAATACAGGTCAATTAACGGTTAGTATTCATAATTCTAATTTAAAAAAGAGGGCAGAAACTCCTCACGATAGCGAACGGTGTTACCGCTACTCATCGTTGCCATTTTCCGCCCACCAATCTTTGTACGATACTAGGCTAAGCTTAGTAAATATCAAGCGCAGTGGAAGTTCAGAATCGTGATAGATCATTTCGAGGTTTTGAGAAAATTCCGTTGAGAATATCAAATTAAACATCTCTATCTACTATGGCAGAAGAGAACGAAGAGCAAAAATCATTCGCCGTAAGCAACGAAAACATTCGCCGTAAATGAAACATGAAGATCGTTTTTTTATATATAAAAGAAAGCAATGAAAAACGTGATCCGATCCTAGGTATTTATTCTGTATAGCCAGTCTTGCAAAACACGAAACAATGTCATTTGAATGTCGGCATGGACAACAACAATGTTGAGCATACATAATTTACCGAACAGATGAAAGCGTATCTGTCTATATTTCTGAGATGAGGTATTATAATCATTATTTACGTTATTCAGACTATTTTACTAATCTTTGTTGAGGACAAATGACACAGTGGATAAATGCGTTGCTTAGATCCAGTGACAGGACCCAAATAGTATGAGTTCAATACCTGGTTAAGGTAGTGGAGAACTTTCAGAGGGAAATTAACAGGAGATAACTGATAACTGACATCCATTAAACATGGCACGTGGAATTAGAACAGTCTACCGCAGTGAGCGAAATAAAGGATTAAGTTCGACATTCCAACCTCCTGAAGAAGGTCGGAGCGTACAACGGCCGAAATGTTGTAATAAATATGCCGACAAATATGAGGACAATAGTCCGAATAATGTAAATAATGGAGATGAAAGTGTACTACTTAACATACGTCCTTTGTTTTAATGACTACTCTTCAGATATATACAGTCGCAAAAGGGGCACTACCAGGCGGTGTAATGGTTAGCAAGCTTGGCTCGCTAGACCAATTACGACTGAGTATTGAGTTCGATCTTCACTGGGTGCCCCCTAATTTCGGCTTTGTGCCACATCTAAGCTACGCTTGGACAATTACTATATACAGTCGCACAAACACATCGAAGTGTTCATTTATTTACTTAAACTGATCGCGATTTAGCACAATGGCATACGTAGTCTTATTAATAAGTACTGGACTGTTGCCATGGTAACGGAACAAAATTATGCAAAGTAAAGCCGCTTAGCACAGAGTGACCTTGATCTCTGTTGCGCAGGCAAACTAGGTTATGACGTTCTTTATCAATTCCGTTGTTTATAGCACTGTTTGGAAATAAAATCTGTAGAGTGTGGTCGTCTCACCATTGCTACTTCCTCTTTCCAACAATGAGATCCCACTTGAAAGGAACGATATTTCAAAGCATTAATAAGATCCATAGAATGCGACGAGAGTCGATATCCACGAAAAGGGTTTCAAAGAATGTTTATCTCAATGGAAACGTCGCTGGATAAAGTTTTTGGTTTCAGATGGGGGCTACTTCGAAACAAATTAAATGACGATTTCATATATATTATAGCTTTCTTTTTATAGAATTAATCCCGATACATTTTGTTCACATCCCGTATACGTAGGACCCTCAGATAATATAGAATTATGCATGGGAATTATGGATTATTAATCACATTTGATAATTATTATAGAAATAAACTTATACGTATTTTAGTAATCTCAGCTTACAATGGCACTTACCAAAGATAATACACAACTACTAATAATCCCAAACCTACAATATTCAAGTTTCGCGAAATTATCATATTCTTCTTTAAGTAAAACTTTGATTAAGATGAATGTTACTTGCTTTAAGATCACAAAAGGCTGGATAGTGTTGGAGACGAACCATTGTTCATGGGAAACCGTCTGATTATGGCACAACAAACTATTTTCCCCGAGAGCAACCTTAAGTTTAAAACCTAACAAAATTATTTCAAGTAAGTAATTTAAAATAGGAATATTTACCAGAATGTGTCTATTGAAACAAATGAAGTCGTATTCGAGAATGTTATTTTTCCAACTGATAATACCGGAATGAAAGCGAAAATGGACCAATAGATCGATTCCTAATCCTTAGTAAATGCAGATACCATTTCAGAATCTATGAATATATATATATATATATATATATATATATATATATATATATATATATATATATATATATATATATATATATATATATATATATATGTATGTAGTGTGCATTGCAAGGTTTAATGAATATGCTGAGACTTTCATAGCAATTAAAGTAATTTTTTTTTCAATCCCCGCCGGAGATCGGATTTCGAGCCCAACATTAATGAAGGATTCTGAAAATGTTTTTCAAAGAAAAGCAAGATTTCTTTAGTTGAAAAATTCAGAAAACAATTTTTTTAACTTTTCCTTAGTAACATTTTAATATTAGCTGGGATAATTATCGACTGAGTTGGACAATGACCTAATTGATTACAGTAATGCTCCCTTGTTTTTATGACATTTTAACTGAGGGTTCAACCCGTCGTTCGATTAGTACAGACTAATTGGAAGCTATGTAGACAATTACTGTTCTGTAGTAAATAAGAAAATAACAAGATGTTCCTAGACATGGACATCGGGATGAAAGTCATACATTCCAGAAGATAGTTCAGTTCGAAATTAATTGAAGTTTACAGCTGGCGCAAATGAATGAAGTAAATCAAATGTCAATATAAGAGTCCAAAAGTAAATAAGCACGGTGTCTTTTAAATATTTGTGTAAGGTCAAAGTCTTGGTGCTACTGGTACTATATAAGCCGATACTTTCTACCTTATAGATGCGTCGTCAGCACCTTGAACGGTTCATCTGTAATGCCCTTTGGTTTATGAGGCTTGCTTGACACCAAACAGGATTAAAAACAAGGACGTACAATGAGCGGAAAAAACTTTTTGCTGAGATTTCTCACTAGCAAAATGGGGTAGACAGGGCTCCATCGTTATTTGTAAAGCCAATATCTTGATGAAATGGCAACACTTGGAGAAGTGATTGTACATATATATTAACGCCAAGTACAAATGGTTCCACCTTGGTAATCCTGTTTATGACCAAGGCGATCCTGCTTGTTGGAGGTCATCAGCTATCGCTTTACCTGAATAGGAATAGGCTCCGCCATATCGATTTGCTCAAGACACGATACGCATGAATGAATATATCTAAAAACTTTCAACACAGATAATTGGAAGGATTTGGTCACAGCTCAGTTGCGCCGTGATTCTATGACAACAGACTGACCGTCTGTCGTCATAGAATGGCCTATGATGTTTATGTTGATGATAGTGAGTTTTAATATAAGACATAAAAAATAGAGACTCTTTCAAAATATCCTGATAGGATTGCCATACCTAATTCAGTATTTGGCAAACACACTGCATACACAGAATGGAGTACTTACCTATAATAACTTTGTCAGTAAAAGGCCCATATCGATGTCTTTGTGTCAATGTAATGCCCCGACTACATCAATTTAAACATGCTACAAGATTGGCAACTAAGTCCCACCCTTTTATTGTTGAGATAGTTAAATGAAATCGGCACTGCTACTATAACAATTTCTTTTCTAGCGCTTCAATACAGTGGAACTCCCTTCCTAATACTTGCCTCCCTGATAAATAAAATGTTCAAAAACTTAAGTGTAACGTCAGTCGTCATCTTCTGTTGTCTTGATCCCCGTTCCTATTTTATCTTTTCTTATATCCTCTCTAAACACAGTTTTTTTCCATCAATTTCATTCTCTGTGATCCATGTGGCACTCCCATCTTGTTTGTAAACTACTTCATATTGCAATTCATGTCTTCGATGTCTGCGTATTTCACACTGGGGAAATAGTCACTGTTCGGTTCTAGGTCAAAAAATGAGAAAAATGAAACACAATATCTCTCACACAGAAATGATCGGCGCAAAACAGTCTTCTCTTGAATCCTGCTTTAGTAATCCCTACTATTTAATCATTATTGTTGCCCTGCTGTACCCTTTCAAGACGTGAACGATAATGCTCCGCTCCAACAACTTGTTCCTTGCAGTCCAAATCATTGTTTGTTTCTATGCTATCAATACTTGTCCTTACTCTAAAATCCATTCACACAAGATCAATAGGCAAGTTGTTTCCTCTGTTCCTCTGCGCCTGTTTCCGACAGACCTGTATGAATTAAACTTTCCAAGCTTTCTTTTTTGAAAATATGTGCCTAAAATGTCAACTTCCTCTTTCTGATTTTATGTATGTGTATTTCTAGTTTCCAAATGTTGGACCATTTCCACACAGCCAAAGAAGAAAATTGAGTTGATAGAAATGTGGTTCTACTGAAGAATACTGAGAATACAATGAACTTAAATGTGTGAAACAATGCATTTTTAACGAAAATTAATAAACAAAGAACAGTTATACTTAACATCAGAAAAAGATTGTTGAAGTTTATAGGGCACATAGAGAAGAAAAAAGTATTTGGGAAATTTGGCACTCGTAATGCATATTGACGTTAAGTGGGGCTAGAAAACATATCTAATGAGCTTCTGAAAATGAATGTCAAAACAGAATTTAGAAGATAAAACAAAAAAGAACAACCTAGACTAAGACCTTCAAAGGCTAGGAAACTGTCGCATGCCAGGATTGCTGACGTTCTCAAGGGACACGACGCATAAAAGCAAGTTACTTTCATATTCAATATATGGTATTCTAGAAGCTCTTTTCGAGTTTCGTCAACATCTGTTAGAAATTCGTCCAGGATTCATTGCTACACGAAAGACAAATACAACAGAAGTTTGCAACTTTTATGTGTATGTAAGGAAATATTGCTGTCTAAATATATTGTCTAGTTCTTGAAACCATTTTTTTCGCTATTCCAATGCGTCTTCAGATCCCTTTGTCAGACAATCTGTTCTTTGTCACTAGACTTTCGAGATGGATACATTTCGATAACTACCTAAATCTGCTATAGGTAATCACTGCATAAACTCAAAATGAACTGCTTCTTATTTTACATATAAAATGAAACATATTTGAATGAATGGTAAACAAATGTCGGTACTTTGCAAAACAACAACTGCATATCAGTTCCATTGGTGCGATAAATTCTAGACATAAATTAGAATTAAATGAAAATTGTGCAGTAAAATTATTCGTCATTCATATTCAACAATAAAACTTTGAATTGCATTTATTTGTATAATTTGATAGCATCGCGGAAACTGAAATCTTTTATAAATTTATTTCTAATAGATTTTTGTAATCATCATACTAAATCTATTAAATTATTAACAACGAATAATAAAATAGTTGTTTCTTTGCTTTTAGCTGCAGGGAATACACCAGGAAAACTTGTAAATGCAAAAGATTAATTATATTCAAAATTATTTTTTATTATAAATCAAGTTACTTCAAAGAATTTACAAACTATTTAATTTTGATTATATGTTGTTTTTTAATCTTTGATTTATAATTCGTCTGCTAGTAAGCGAACACAGTCGAATGTTATCTTTAGCAATTGAAGGAAAATTAGAAGTTGTGCATCATAACAACTACGGATGTAAAATTTAGATTCGCGTTAAAACATGAAGGCGATGATAGAATATTGAAAAATATAAATTATTATGAAATAATATATATATATACATATATATATTGTATATATATATGTGTGTGTGCATGTGTGTGTATATTACTTGCAGTACTTTTATTTATTCCTTTGTGAGAATAACGTAAATCTCAAAAAGACTGTTTATACTCACTAATACAGATATATATATATATATATATATATACACACACATATATATATATATATATATAAGTATATATATATATATATATATATATATATATATATATATAATGGTTAAATATCGGTAAATGTAAAAGAAGCGTTCGTATCAAATACATGCATATATATATATATATATATATATATATATATATATATATATAGAGAGAGAGAGAGAGAGAGGGAAGAAGAGGAGAGATAGACCATATTTCTTTTAAAAACAAATAAATGTAATAGAATTATTTATATTATTTAAAAAAAAAACCTATTAATACATATCAAATATAAGTATGTATGTTACCAGCTCCCATTTTTTTTAATTTTGTAATTATTTTATTTTATTTTTAAATATTATTTAAGGGTAATATTCGACAATGTCGGCAATGAATATCTGTTTTATTTCTTTGATTCAGTAAATTTTTATTTTTTATAAACTTAGTAATATATAGTTTCTCATGTATGCACAAATGACGTGGGTTATTTAATGACCTAGCTTTCTTTATTTGTTTCCATTTTACTGTAGATATTTTATTAGATTCTTTTAATTCCCAGAAACCAATAAACCACCCATAGTCTATTAGTAAGTAAGAGTAAAAATAATATATTAAAATTGTAGTTCAATATAACGTCTTTTAATTCAAATACCCCTTTTAGAAAAAAATATTCATGTATAGAAGTACGAATTCAACGGAAAAAATGCCGAAAACCTTTTTATCGTTAATAAAGAAATCCAGACGACATGAGTTGAACGGATGTCAAAATTCGGTGAAAAATGCACCCCTACAATCCCTAGACGTAACCTCTTTTTCGAATGTAACTAATAATTGATACAATAATAGTTAATAAAAATGAACACGCTACCGCCCCTGTCTAAATGATTGGATTTCTCTCTATCCTTGGAAACAAAAGGTTATGAAAATGTATGTTCGTTTAAATCTCATTATATTTTTAAAAAAATAAGCTATTCAAAATTCGCTTGAAGATGAAACAGAAGTAATGCTTTTAATTTAATTATGTAATTAAATTTGAAGTTTTTATCTTCGGGTTTTGAATCATGGTAATACTTGTGTAGCGAAGAAACCATATTTTAAATCAGTTAATTTATTATATATATATATATATATATATATATATATATATATACGTATGTATGCATGTTTTGGGAAATGGATAAACTCTGACATACTTTATTGCTTTGTTTAACGTATTTTTTTTATAAATGGATACGCATTTTTTATTAGTGTTTATAAATTTATTAAATAATTTATTTATTTTACATCTACCTCTTAGAATATTCGAAACATTTTAGAAAAATATGCTCCCATCGGCAGGATCGCATATTTTTTGAATATTCAATCCTGTATATGTAAAATAAATTAATATACTGTTTAATAAATAAATAAAAACTGTGCATATATCCATAGGTGAATATCCTATTTAAGTATAATATTTAAACATTATATATATGTATGTGTGTGTTTGTGTGTGTATCTTTGTGTGTGATGAAAAACAAAACGAAAGTTACAGTTAAAACGTATAAATCTTTCTTCTTTTGTTAAAATAATTTCACCCAAGCAAGGCAATAAAGCCACTATCACGCAAGGAGTTACTTAGAGTTAGTGAATATGCTAAAATCTACTAGTAAGTAGAGATCATAATAAAATAACAGGTGTTAATAAGACGGCAGA
This sequence comes from Acanthosepion pharaonis, assembly GCA_903632075.3. Classification (NCBI taxonomy): domain Eukaryota; kingdom Metazoa; phylum Mollusca; class Cephalopoda; order Sepiida; family Sepiidae; genus Acanthosepion; species Acanthosepion pharaonis. The sequence goes on along the minus strand of CAHIKZ030003325.1, from coordinate 1,613,070 downwards.
TAACGATTCCCATAGCATTTAAACAATTGAAGATCAAAGTTGACTGAGATGCAAGGAGCCTGGCAGAATGTTCCATAACCGAGAAGTGCCACGGAAGTTGTTGTCAGCGTCAGCCATGTTGATAAATGTTAAAAAGTTTTCTCTCAGTTGATTAAAGAGTATTGTTTCGTTTCGGAGGCGTTAAAATTAACAAGTCAATCATTGACTCATTCAATAAAATATTCTAGGTTATTTTTTTTTAGATCAGCTGCCAATTTTACCTTATCGACCTAATCAGATACTATTAAGACAGGAGTAAATAGTTTTCATCTGCATAGGTACGGAGCTGAGAACGGAAGACATCAGGATGTTAATTTATAAAAATAAGAATCAACATAGTCTAAGGATAGAGCCGTGAGTTGCATCTGCGTTTATGCAAAAAGTTCTAACAGAGTGGCCATTCTAGACAACATCCATTTTGCGATTTGATCTTTTCATAAATTCATCTAGAAATATCATAACCTTTCAATTTCTGAAGAATAAAAATATACCAAATACTGTCAAATGCCTTCGAGATACACAAAGCAACAGCCAGTGCTTCAGCATTCGTATCTAAAATTTGATATATTCTTTCAGCAATAATCGTTACATTCAGCAAATGATCTAGAGATGCGAACTCCATATGGCTGATCTCCAAGAAAAGCTTGTGTTTTGAGATGCTTAACCACCTGAGAGTTATTTTGAGTCTCTACTACTTTGCCTAAAAGAGGCAGATTGACAAGAGTTCGTAAGATCAGATAGTTCTTCAAGACGGGAAATACAAAAGAGAATTTCCAACACACGTATTTTCAGTGTTAATTGGATGTGTGCCTTCGCATCTGTGAGAAAAAAAAGCGATATAATGAAAGAGATTATATTTTAGACAGTTTGTTTAAGCCGACATACCAACAAACATAAACATCATCAAATATGAAGTGCGCAATTAGATGTATACATAATGCCGTCAACCAATAAATTCAGCCAATAAGGGACATAGAGAAAATACCATTCTTAATAATGTAAGTATATATGTATATGTAGATGTATTTATGAGTATATTTATTGGTTTGTTTTCTTCTATTCTTCCAAAAAAACAACCATTCTTGGACGCATGTAGGAAGATCACTACAACGATGCATACCTAATTTATAACTTCGAATAGCCCAAGTGAAGTCTTGATTGGTTGTTGTTTACTGGGGCAACTTATATAATTCACGTCCTAAAGCTAATGACAAATTTTTGTTCTAGGTGCGGGCCGAATACTGATCATATTCGGTCGGGTCGCCCATCGAAGAAGTCTGTTGTTTATGTAGACCCGAAACTTCTAGTGACATGCGAGCAACAACACTGACGACACATCTAGATTCAGCACTTAAAGGTGTATTTTAATAAAAATAAAAGTATCGGAAACCTTTTAAAATTATGTGGGTTGTCAGAGAAAATAAATGATTCAATGTAAATTGATCCCATATTTATATTAATTATTAATATAAGCTTAAGGAACTCACTATAAAAAATGTTTTTATCTCATTGTCCAAATTAGAAATTGACTATTTTTCTATAATATGCGTTCTCGAATATTTCGGCCGGTGGACGAAAACAAATAAATATACTGTTTATAAAATAAACGGAGTTTTTAATCAAATAATTGTATCTATAAAATATTAATATATATATATATATATATATATATATATATATATATATATATATATCAAATCCGTAAGAGGTAAGTTTAATGCAAGTAGTTTTTTTTATATGAAAATATAAAAAAGATACTTCCATGAAGAGAAATTAATGTATTTATATACATAACAATATGATATATATCAACAAGGAAAAAATATCAGGTCATTTCAAGAACTCGGTAATATATTTATTTCATAAGATAATAATTGTTATATCTGCTTCATCAGACAGAAATTACAAAATGGTTTTAAAAATGCTTTCAAAATGATTTAAAAGCGAAAAGGGGCCTGGAAAAATTTTCCTGGGGATTTACATAATTTATAAGAGAGAGAAACGAGTGAAAGAAAGCAAGGTGGAAGCAAAATGAGCAGAGATAGGTGGGGAAAGTGTGAGTGATATCTAGAGAAATAGATTGAAATTTCAAAATTTATATCATCAAATTCAAAATTTATATCGTCATCATCTACTCAACATCAATATAATAACAATCCCCTTCATATATAAAAAGGAGTGGAAAAATAATAAAATAATAGATAAAGAAACTTAAATTCATTATATATAATTCATGTTCAAAATTAAAGACATATACCATATATATATATATATATATATATGTGTGTGTGTGTGTGTGTGTGTGTGTGTGTGTGTGTGTGTGTGTATGCACTTACAAAGAAACACATCCATAAAACACGCGTAAATTCATATATACAATCCATACATATATACATACAGACATTTATACACACACACCAACACAAACACATACATGTGTATACATATATATATATATATATATATATATATATATATATATATTTTATTTTATTTTTTTTTTAAGCATTGTGCCCCAAGCAAGGCGTGAAGCCACTAGGATGCAGGGGGTTTGGAGCAGGAGCAGATAAGAGTGATAGGAGAAAGGAAGAGGAGAAGGATAGTGGGTAGATCAAGGTAATTGGAGATGTCGATTGACATTACATTTGAAGAGTTGAGATTATAGCTTTCAGGGAAACAGTAATTGGGGAGGGTGTTCCACTGGCGAGAGGTGCGAGGGCAGAAGCTATTGGAGTAGAAGAGACGGCTACATTTGAAGGTTTCTACAGTGTAAGGGGTGAGAGGGGATGCCAGCCTCGTAGGGCGCTTGAATTCATGGAGTCTGGGAACCAGAGAGAGCAGCTCATCAGAGCAGTTACCATGGAAGTATTTGTAGAAAAAAAGACAGAGAGAGGCGACGGCGCGTCTGTGAGAGAGTGACTGCAAGCAAGACGCTAGATCAGGGCCAATTAGATTACATATCCTTCTCTGGATCTTGTCAAGAACTCCGAGGTAAGCAGAAGGTGCTCCAGCCCATATATGGCAGCAATACTCCATGCAAAGGCGAATGGTTGTTTTATATATTTGAAGTATCGATTCAGGGGAAAAAAATTTCCTAGCGCGGCACAGAGAGCCAACTTTCCTCGCGGTGGAAGAAGCAATTGACTCAATGTATTTGTTCCATCTCAGGTCAGCAGTCAGCGTGAGACCGAGCAGATGCAGGGAGTTGCTCTCAGGAAGTTGACTATCAGACATTTTAATGGGGGGCAGGGAAGGATCTCTATGGTGGTTAATGGAGAGTAATTTAGTTTTAGTGGCGTTAAAGTTGACCAGCCAATTCTTGCCCCAGTTAACAACCGATTGGAGGTCCATTTCAAGACGCACGGCCAGGTTAGTTTTTGTCACCGACACTAGACTTGTTTTTGAGGCAGGAGTAAATTGTAGTGTCGTCTGCATAGATGCCGACCTGGGAATCTATAGCTTCAGGAAGGTCATTGATGAAAATGAGGAAAAGAGTGGGGCCAAGGATGGAGCCTTGGGGCACACCTGCGTTAGTGGGATAGGAACTGGAGGAGAATCCGTTGATAACGACCTTCAATTCTCGGTTAGACAGGAATGATTGTATTAGATCAAACAGTTGACCAGTAACACCATACCCCTGGAGCTTACGAAGAAGGCCGGCGTGCCAAACCCTATCGAATGCTTTGAGATGTCGAGGGCCACAGCACGAGCCTCACCGTTATTTTGAAGGGCTTGGTAGACGGTTTCAATGATGGCCGTAAGCACATCAGCTGTAGATCTGGCGTAGCGGAAACCATATTGCTTGTCTGAGAGCAGATTATGGGATGTGAGGTGATTAACCACTTCGGCATTGATTAGGGCTTCGAAGACTTTGCCGAACAGGGGTAGGAGACTAATAGGACGGTAATTAGTGGGGTCAGAGGGTCTCCAGAGTTCTTAAACACAGGAACAATATATATATATATATATATATATATATATATATATATATATATATATATATAAACACATACTTACAAATACATAAACATAACCACATATAAATACACTCATAAATACACAGGTCATATAAATACCAGGTCAAGTAAGTTAGACATTTACTTCCTTTTCTCTTGTGATTTAATTTTACAAAAATTCTTACCAACTTGTCTGGACGAATTTAAACCATAGTGCAATTTATGTCTGATGAGGCAGATATAAAAAAAATATCTAAACGAAATAAATCTATTGCTGAGTTCTTCGATGAATTGCTTTTTTTCCTTCTTGATTTATATATATATATATATATATATATATATATATATATATATATATATATATATATATATATATGTGTGTGTGTGTGTGTGTGTGTGTGTGTGTGTGTGTGTGTGTGTGTAGTTTTAAATTCGCCTGTTGCTCTTAAACAAATGTTGTAAGCGGTAACTTTGCATGTTGTACGTAGAGACTGACGATTACGTGACATATATATATATATATATATATATATATATATATATATATATATATATATATATATATATATAAATATATTATCATCACAACACCGACATCTCTATGTTTGTATTTGAGAATTGATTGCATCTGAATCTTTGCTATGGTCGTATATTTACAACATTGCTTTTGTAGGAAAATGTGGAAGTGTGACAACAACAACAACAAACATAAACAACAGTCGCATTTTGAATACAGCCATAGTTTTAAATGTGACCTTGCAATTTTCCTGCAGGTATGGTCGCACTTAATCAGACATTTTTTCTAATCTGATTCACGTAGAGATGACTCAATACAGAACGATTAAGATATTGTATTTGTTGTTATAGGTAGGCCCAATCATTTCCATAGTATCTTTTGCAATAGATGGTATTTAAACGTTTCACTTGTGGTCTGGAGAACCCTTGAAACCTAGTTGACGTTCAATATTTGGAGCCTCATTTAGTGCAGAACCGGTCGTATGAAGTGGTGTAAACTCGCAATTTTCATCAGAGTTACTAGCGATTTTCTCATAATGTAATATTTACCTAAGTCAAAATTGACCGGAAGAAAACAGACAAGAAACATGAAATATACTTGAAGAAATATTTGATCCTATTTTATATTTAAAAAATGGCAATATTGAATATCTAATATTGTCTCAATTTTTGTATTTTTGTTTACCTAGGTTACGTTTATGAATTGTCTTACGAGAAACTATACTGCACTAACAAATTTTAGCTATACGTGTCACCTAACAGTATAAAATATTTAAATGTTCTCTGTCTGCTAAAGCATTCGCATTATACTGAAGTCAATTTTATATATTAACAGATAATATCAAAGAAATCACCGAAAATTGTTTAAATTCCAATCGAATTCATTGCATTCTTTTACTCGCAAACACCAATTGGAAAGGTAATAATTTATCTGCTTCAGCTATAGGTAACATAATGTATCTGGAATAGTCATTGTTGTCTTACAAAAATTGATACTACAATGTTCGCTCGTAAAATTAAACTAATATATCTTACAATCCGAAATAGTTTTCTTTAAGTAATACAGAAAGCGTTAGCAAATCATAGAAACAAATCAATTAATATACAGTAGCGTCCAAAACTAAGGGACAAAATTTTAAAACCTAATATTTGTTAGAAATAACAACTGTGAAAAGCTGAAATTTTGACAACTGATAGTCGTTATCATCCATAATAACATACTAAAATTTGAATCATTTGCAAAGGATAGAAAAAGAATTATAACAATTATTTATTTATTTTCAAATTTGGAACGTCCAAAAGTAAGGGACAAAATTGAGAAAAACAATGTAAACGGCAAAAAAACAATAAAAAATACATGTACAATCAATATTTAGTAAATGAGCCCTTTGCTCTCAATGACAGCTGCACATCTTCGACTACAAGAACGAATCAGTTCTTGACAAAATCGATACTAATTTTAGACCATTCTTCTTGAAGCTTCACCCACAAATCCTCCGTGTTAGTGGGATTTCTTTCCATAACTTTCACTCCTAAAGTCTTCCAAAGATTTTCTATTGGATTTAAGTCAGGACTTTGCGGTGGCCAATCCATAGTTTCCAAATCTTGCTCGCTAAGGTAACTCATTACCACCTTTGCCTTGTGACATGGGGCATTATCTTGCATAAAGGTAGCCCTATCGAAACCTGAATTCTGTATGATTGGCACAACATGATCTTGAACAATGTTTTTATAGATCTGCGCGTTTACACGAGTTTGTAACCGGACAAGAGGCGTTGCACCTTGGCTAGAAAACATTCCAAATACCATGACGCTTCCGCCCCCAAACTTGAGAGTTTTCTTAGTACACTTTGCACTTAAACTTTCACCAATACGTCTCTTTACATTGTTTTTTCCATCATTTCCAAATAAATTAAACTTGCTTTCATCACTGAAAAATACTTTTGCCCAATTTTCATATGTCTAAATTACATACCTGTTTGCAAACTCTAATCTCTTCTTATTCTTCGAACTAACAAGTGGTTTCTTCTCTGGGGTTCGATTAAACAGCCCTATTTCTTGCAGTCGTCTACAAACATTCTGTCTTGACACATTAACACATGAGGTACTATCCATAACCCTTTTAATTTCTGTGCAAGACTTAAAACGGTCCTTTAATGACATACGCTGCATTATTCGATCTTCTCTTGCCGAAGTTTTGCGGGGTCTGCCGGTTTTAAAAGCACTAACTATTTTGCCAGTATCAGTGTAGGATTTAACAACCCTGCCTACAACACTGTTGGAACGTTTCACTTTCTCTGAAATCTCTCTAATGGTGTGCTTTTCCTTGTGTAGCTTCACAATATATTGTCTCACAGAGTAATCAAGTTTTTGGCGTTTCGCCATGGTGCCGGCTGATGCAACGTTTACAAATGACTAAGTAAGATTTATTCTTTAGAGGAAATCAAAAAATTTGAATATAGCATACTGTTTACATTGTTTTTCTCAATTTTGTCCTTTACTTTTGGACGATCCTATTTTGAAAATAAATAAATAATTGTTATAATTCTTTTTCTATCCTTTGCAAATGATTTAAATTTTAGTATGTTATTATGGATGATAACGACTATCAGTTGTCAAAATTTCAGCTTTTCACAGTTGTTATTTCTAACAAATATTAGGTTTTAAAATTTTGTCCCTTAGTTTTGCACGCTATATGTATATATATATATATATATATATATATATATATATATATATATATATATATATATATATATATATATATTATTAAAAATATAATTAACCGGATAAGCTTTTTAGCTTTCATCATTTATTGTCTGTAAAAAACAAATATCACTAGATGAGAAACAAATAAAAGAGAAGATTTGAACCTAAATTACACATGAAATTGTTTCGTAATTTTTCCTTTTCATATAATTCCTGTCGGATTTCAGGTTAACCACATAGTTTTTGCAACTTTTAACACAAGTTTAAATGCCACAATAAGTCTAATAAACTTGAGATTATATACAATTAAATGATTTCTTTCGAATAAAGCGGCTTCTCTCAAAACGTATATCTTATTTAAATGCTTGGGTGTTTTCTATACTGTATACTGCGTGCCAAATTTTTATGGATATAACTTTTTTTTAATATTTCAAAAACTGTCCAATCAATTCACACAAAATTTTCACACAATGTTGGCAACACTGACTTGCGCAATCACTGAAATTTTCTTACTGATCTGCGCAACGTAAACAAAGTGGCGCCATATTTGTTATCAGCACTGTGATTTCATCGTGCCAAATTATTAGAAAAGTGTAAGAATTTAGTGAAACGATGGGCCATAAAAGCAGTTTAAGTGATGCTAAAAGAAAACTATCGCCTCAGAACTCTCAAATGGTAAATCTACCCTAGAAAATTCTAAAATGATAGGGAGGTGTCATCAAACAGTGAATAAGTTCACCACTGACCCTACACAAGTACGCAAAAGGGCAGATAAAGGTAGGCCGAGTGTTATTTCACGTTGTCTCATGTCATGACTTAAATGAGAGTCCACAAAGAAACCTGGACTTACCAGTCAAGAGCTTTTGGGGATCCTACTGTGTCTAAAAGTACTCGGTGTCGGTATCTGAGGGAAATAGCAAGAACAGTCAAACTTGTATCGAAGCCTCCGTTGACGAGAAATCACATTCAAAATCGATTGAAATGGGCCGACGACAATATGAAGATTGACTTCTCTAAAGTTTTGTTCACAGACGAAACTCGACCAACACTTGATGGGCCAGATAATGAACGGACAGAATCACCATCAGCGTTTGAGACGCCAACAAGGTGGTGGAGGCATAATGATCTGGGGTGGTATTATTGGAAAAACATTAGTGGGCCCATGGACAGTACCAGATGGTGTCAAAATGACTGCTGATGCATACATAGCGTTTATGAAGGAGCATCTTGAACCGTGGATGAAAAGGCAAAGAGTTGCCTTCAGAAGGGCCATTGTTTTTATGCAAGATAATGCTCCCTCACATGCTGCTTAGAAGACTACTGGATACTTGAAACAGTTAGGCTTCGATGGACCTCGAAAAGTGAAGCGGCCAGCAAATTCTCCGGATTTGAACCCAGTCGAAAACCTTTGGAGCATCATGAAGTGAAGACTGTACGCCAACAGACGACAATTCAGGAGCAACGCTGAGTTGTGGAAAGCAATTCTTGACATATCTCACGGCATTACAGCAGATGACATCCTACAATTAAGAAATTCTATGGATCGTCGACTTCACATTCCCTTATTAATTTGTTTAAAACTGCCTTTGTTTGTATCTGTTATTATTTGTTTGATTATCTTATTATTAGCTTCTTTTGATCATAAACATTCAATTGCAACATTAATAAATGTTTTGTTTGCTCAATTCTGGGAATTTTACTAAACCTTTCTAATAATTTGGCACGCTCACATCACCGTTATGTTAACAAATATGGCACCAGTTTGTTTACATTGCGCAGATCAGTAGGAAAATTTCGGTGATTGATCAAGTCAGTGTTGCCAACATTATGTGAAAATTTTGTGTGAATTGATTCGACAGTTTTTGAAATATTAGAAAAAAGTTATCTCTATAATAATTTGGCAGGGAGTGTATATCATTATTTCCAATTATTATGCGTATTACAGAATAATCTTAAGTTGATGGGCCGGAAAAAATGATCTTATATATCTCCTCATTGATAGGAGACAGTAAAATCTCCGAATTTTAACGGGCATCGGACATTCTCGCAGCTAGCAATCGATATACGGTTCCAGCTGTGTACCGGAGGGAAATGCTATTAACAATAATTAATCTGGATTAAGAGAAACACATTCCCCATAATTAAATCACTGGAAATCAAGAAACCTATTAGTAAATTATTGAAGGGTCAAGTTCTTTTAAGCCATCTCATTGCTTATAACTGATTGAATTGATTTGCGGTTGTAGTCTAATAACAATACGATCAGCGCAAATAAAGAATTCAAATGTTGAAACCTGACATGAAATATTAATGATTCTATATCAAATTTATTGAGTGTATGTTGATTATCCCAATAATTTTTCAGACATTACAAGCCACATTATTTATTGCTGCAGATGTGAATGAAATATTTCAGTAGATCCATTAAGTTTTGATACAAGCTCAGTTCACAGGGAAAGATGGGAATATAATTTATTTTCTAAGACAAAAAGAAACAAGGCAACAGCATATTCACAGGAAATACTGTATATGTATCGATGTTATCTCTTTCTTTCTTTTCTCTCCTCTGTCTCTCCTTACACGCACACACACACATACCTATATATATATATATATATATATATATATATATATATATATATATATATATATATATATATATATACACAGTGTGTCCATAAATGCATGTGCACTTTAAATGTAATTTTTTAAAGTGCACCTGAACTTTTATGGTCACACTGTATATATATATATATATATATATGTGTGTGTGTGTGTGTGTGTGTGTGTGTGTGTATGTATGTCTTGAATGTTGCATTCAAGAAATGAAAGTCTCCACTCGCTGTTGTTATCGATGTTCGCTTTTATATTTACAGAAGCTTAGCTCATCATATTGAACACGTTCATCATAAATATAACATAGTGTAAAACTATATTTTTATCATATATATCGACATACATACACACGCGCACACACTTATGCACAAATGTACACACACGCATGCACGCTCACACGCACACACACATATATATATATACATACATACATCTTTCTCTATCTCTCTGTCTCTGTCTGTCTGCCTCTCTCTCTCTCTCTCTATATATATATATATATATATATATAAAATATATATATATATATATATATATATATAGGTAAAATGGGAAACGAATAGGGTACAATTCCAATATTCGTAACATTTAATTTAAGAGAGTAGAACAATATTCATAACATGTAATTATAAGATATTTAATATATTCTTAATGATTAATTTATCAAAGTAGAACAATATACTTTATTTTAGGATATTACATCGAAAACATGTCTAAATTGTTACACAATTGCAGTAGTGTTTCGATGCGCATAAAACGTTAAATTTAAACTAATATATTTAATTGATTGAACTAAGTAAAGCCCACAAACCTTATAACAACCAGCTCTTTTCTTCTTTTCTTTTTTGTAAGAAGAGACTGTACTTTGCTTTTACATCTTATCAGAACGTTCACTCGCCAGTAATTAAATATTGCCTGGAGAGCAAAGTTGTATGCGCATCGAAACACAACAACTGTGTAGCGATTTTGACGTGTTTTCGATGTAATATCATAAAATTATATATATATATAAGTTTGTGTGTGTCTGTCTGTGTGTGTATTGGTAAATATACACAATATCTAACATCGATACCACGAATGCAGTCTTGAAATCTTCAGGTGCGAAGCATATTCTGACCGTTATAAAGTCCGCGTTCTCCTGATCATGATTCAAAATTGGATGTTAACACTTGTTTATTTAATTTATATTTATATTTTATATCATTCAAATTCTTAAGTTCGAAAGGCGGAGAATAACAAAAAAATAATGAAATTTATATTTTAAATTATGATAAAGCATCAGCGGGCATAAAATATCATAGTTATACCAATTAAACTAGTACTGAGGATGTAAATATAATGTAATGATATAAATATAAAAATAAAAAGACAGGATATATAGCTAATGTATTTGGAACGAAGCCTTATACTTATAATGATGATATTATATAAGCATACGATGTAAATTAATCAAGTACAGTAAAATGAGATTATATGTGTTCATAAAGATATCAGAAAATTTATTTATGATGGATTCTAAGAATATTAATAGTATTTGCAAATTAAATTAATATACGTAAAATTTATTTTGTAATTTCTTTTAATTAGGGTTAACCTGTCTTAGCAGGTGCTTGGACTTATGGATACATGTAGACATCAATTCTCATCTCGTATCCAGAAAGTTAGGTATATTTAAGTGTTTTAATATAATAAGTTTCTCCAACAAACACAAGTTACATATTCCATTCCTTTCCATTGTATGGCATAGCTTTCTCGATATCTCTCAGGTAATGGTTGCCTTCTTATTGTTGTTTTTATTCATCAAACATACTTTTAAACTGTTGTGCAGTTTTTGTATTTGATATTCCTCAGTGTGATATTGCGGGGGTAAAAACGCGAAAAATATAGTCCGATTTTGAATTAACCCATTTATTTGTGCCCGTATATTTTATCATAATAGTTTCACAAATCATATTACACATTCCTAATGATTAATATGGCATATATGTTAATTTTATATCAATCATTTTCCCAATTAAACGTGAAACATTATATACTGCTCACCTTGATCATGAAATAAAGTTTTTTTCATGGGTTCAAGCTTTGTCATAATAACTCTCAATTTGCTGTCAGCATTGACCGACCCTGGGAAGAAACATCGACTTGTTCTTGGGCACTGTGTCGCCAGTTTCTGAAGTTTCGCTCTAGGAATCGGATGTTTGGTGTTTAAGGGAATAGAGGACGTCCCTCTCCAATTGACAGTCTACGTGTGAAAACTCCAATCGAACAAAACAGCCGTCAAAGTGTCAGAAAAATTTCCTAGTCAATAATATTGGAAAATATCAAGAAAATTGATATGATGAAGAACTCGATAAATGGGTTCCACAAGATCTCAGTAAAAGTCAAATCGTTCAACATTTTGAATTGCGTTAGTTGCATTAGCACAATTCAAAGAATCCATTTCTTGATGAAATTGTGAAAAGAAATGGACTATTTTTGGCAATCCTAAACGTTCAGCTCAATTGCTTAATCATAATGAAGGGACCAGATACTTTCCAAAAACAAAATAGAAGATTATAGTGACTGTCTGCTGGTCCGCCATAAAAAGTTATCCGTCACATCTTTGTCGAATCTAACCAGAGCATCATGATCGATGTTTACTGCTAGTTGAAATACACATTCATTAAAAAAAAAATCCGACAGACACTGTTTCATCGGCAATGTTCAATTCTGCTTCTTGGCAATATCGTTAGTATGAGAATGCAGAGACTTACTGACTTGGGATATATGACTCTGCCAGCATACAACATATTCCCTTGATCTTTCGCCAAGTTGTTTTTTTTCATAAATGATTCGATAACGTTATAAATTGATGGCGGAAATGTATAGATGTTCAGTATTTCTATTTTGATTGGTTTAAACACAATTTAAGTAAAATAATTCAGGTACAAATTTCATTATTATTAGGCGATTATTTTCCGAATGATCAATTATGTTTCCTTCCGAATCAGCGTCAAGTGAATACCCTCCAAGTGACCAATGTCGTTATGGTTATTACAACCGACAGTCAATCCTGTTACGTCTTCTAGTCCGATTAGGCTCGTCTCGCTCTAAGTGTAAATTAGCATGGCGAGGAAAAATATATTTGTGTTACCCGTCTGCATATTTGTATGTATTCAGTTTTAGTCTATACGTATGCACGAAACAATGTTATATAGACCAAACTGAAATCCACGTTGCCGCTGCAAATTAATGTGTACATTGGAATAATGTTTACAGATTATTTCTGCTTTCTTAACTCCCAGGTATGTTCACTATAAAATGCTTATCTAATCCCAGAGAATATATCAAAACCCGTTAGCCCTGCAGATATCTATTATATATTCGACACCAAATTGCGAAAATCAATAATTTCCTACGGTGTTAGGATATATTTTCTTCTATTTTTTTTAGACGTTAGCTGGTTTCTGACTTTTCTACTTCCAGAATTTACTTGAGCTGCTAGAGCTGCATAAGTTTGCATTCCTTTCATTATTTTGTCAGGAACCAGGTGTATAAAGAAATGTGTGTAGTAGGTGTGTGTTCTTGGAAAGACATAAGATACTTTAATCTATACGTTTTTATGAATGCCAGGATTTTTCTGCACTATAGGTGTATGATACTTTATAATTTGTTCACGTACAGAAGTCCATAAAATTGAGCAGCTTAAACCCTAAATACTAGAAGGAGACTATGCAATTATATAAAAAAAAACAAATCACCAAATGTTAATCACATTAATTTCATAAAATAAATGAAACACTTATTAACAATTATTACAAATAATACAAAACAAATCAAATTCAATTTCATTTCTTTTGAAACTGTCACAATTTTATATACATTCAATAATCGGTGCATTTTTTGCTACACAGACGATAACGTTGCTTTATTAAAAAAAAAAATATTATTATCTTTATGACCAAATAAAATATGACGAAACGTAGAACATAATTTAATTTCTCCTTTAGACATTAAATATGTATAAGAAAAAGTAACACCTGCAAAACACTTCAAAAAGCAACTTAGACGCGCCTAATTATATAAATAAAATGTCTATTTCTTATTTTGCATCTTGTACAGTAAATGTACACTTAAGTACAAGAATTTCTTAAAATATTTATGCTTCAGTAGACGATACTTAAAGTGTATGTAAATGCTGTTCCGAAAACCCATGAATTTTAAAATATTTTAGTGCAGTCGAAATATATAGCTGCAAAAAAAATGAAACAATACTTTTACGCCATATGATTGGAAGTTTATTAAACAATGTTTTAAAAGGCGCTGTATTTTGTCAAAAGAAGATAGAATTTAGTATTGGAACAGAACATGCCGAGATAAGTTCTATGTGATGATTCCATTAGGAAACATCGCACATATATTTAATTGGTATATTTCGTTATAAATTTATTTTTCTGTCTTCTTAATATGGAGCAAAATCGATCAAATTCATGAATCATTTGTTAAATTGCGCCATTATAATAGCCTGTCCATCTGTAATTTGTTGTAAAGGTTAACTGTCGAATCCATTACATTTCTTCATTCTCCAAAACTCAACACCATAATTCTAGATTCACCTGTTCTTCTCATTACTCCATATGATACAACTGACGTTATTATATAATATATATTAACGATTCTTTTCTACTATATTTTAAAATAAAACATTATTCTACGCAGTTTCTATCTAGCATGTAGCACACTTCAATATTATTTAGTATGGTTTCTTCCTTAATATATTCTTTCTCAATAATTTTATTATAAAATACAACTCGGAATTTAAGACAACTGTCACATCATTCTTCAGAGTTCGATAGATAAATTGTCATCATTTAATATTTTAATTTCGCGCATGCCCGTTGTTGCATTTTGATTTTGTCGAATAAACATAACATTGTCTGTGAGAAAAACAGCACCATGGTGCAATTCACTCTGCCAGAAATTCGGTAATTGTATGTTGTACAGCTTGTTAGTCGAGCCAGAATCTCCAATACTAATATTTAGAGTATTTGAGTGTACATCTGAGGATATTGAAGACCATTTGCAAAAAGTTGGATGACTCTAATGGTGATTACGAAGATACAGCAACACAGAAAATCACACGAATCTGTTGGTTAGGGCTTCAGTTACATCACGAAATGTTACATCAACTGCCTTGATGAGGTAGTGATGCCCTTTCAAAGGGGTTGGATGCTGGAAAACCTATTTCTGGCAACAGGACACTGTATCATGCCCCACAAGTTGGAGAATTCAATCATGGTTAACGTCTGGCCACTTAACTCCTCAGATTGCAACCTCCTTGATTATTATGTGTGGGTGCAATTGAGTTTGAGATCAGCAAATCCCTTTGTAAAACCAAAGATGAACTAAAGCAAAGCTTATGACAACATTCACCAAGTTAAACAAGTTAAACAAGGAGAAAGTTAAGAACAGTTGCAGGAGATTTCGAAGTCATTTGGATGACACGGTTGAAGCCAATGGTGGTGTCATTGAATACATTTACTCTTTGCTAATTCATGAGATTTCTGTGTAAATTTGGTAACTATATTTGTTAAATTGAGACGTCAGTGTTATTTTGAATTTGCGTCATTTATACGACAATTGTTCATCGCAACCTGTAGATTGAAGATACCATACGATTTCTACACGTAAAGAAATCCATAAAAAGAAACAGCTGAAACATTAAAACCTAAGATGAGACTATGTAGTTATATTCAAACAATTCAGCAAAAGCTAATTAAATTAATTTCATAAAATAAATGAAGCTCTTATTAACAATTATTACGAATAATATAAAAAAATCAAAAGAGCCAATTAGATTGCTTTTGAAAATGTCACAAATTAATATACATTGATTTTATTTCTTTATCATTTTAGCTTTTGAATCTTCGGCACATTTTCTGCTACGCAAGCGATAACGTTGCTTTATTTAAAAAAAAGAATATTAATATCTTTATGACCAATTAAAATATGACGAAACTCAGAGCATAATTTAATTCATCCTTTAGACATTTCATGTGTATAAAAAACTAACATCTGCAAAATACTTCAAAAAGCATATTTGATCATCATAATTATATAAATAAAATGTCTCATTTACAACTTTCTACTTCCATCATCATTATAATTGCATACTGCACAGTAACTGTATTCTTAATTACAAGAAATTCTTTAAATATATATGAATAAGTAGACGTTACTTAAACCGTATATAAATACTCTTAATATCTGAGAACTGTATAATATCTTAGTGTAGTCGAAACACATTCCTGCAAACAAAAGGTAAAAAAAATATGCAGTCATATAATTGGAAGTCTATTCAAAAGCGTTTTAAAAGGAACTATATTTTGTCAAGACAAGATAGAATTTAGTCTGTTCTCTGTGATGATATTCTTAGGAAACATCGGACATATTTTATAATTGGAATGTTCCGTTATATTTTTGTATGTTGTGTTTAATAGCTAGCAAAATAGATCATATACCCGAATATTTTGTTAAAGAGCGCCAAGATAATAGCCTGTGCTTATGTAATTTGTTGTAAATATTATTTCATGAATCCATTACATTCCTCCATTCTCCAAAAACAAACACCATAATTCTAGATTCTCGTGTTTTCTCATTACGCCATTGATACAATTGACGTTATTACATGACATATTTTAACGATTCATCTACTCTGCCTTTTAAAATAAAACCTCATTCTACACAAATTCTATCTAGCATGTAGCACACTACATTCCTATGATAATATAGGCATATGCTTTCTTCCTGTATTGCTTCTCTCTCAATAATCTTATTGAAATCATAGCTCGGAATTGAAGGCCAGTGTCAAATCCGACAATATATGTCCGATTCATTGACGATATATTCTTATTGCAAATGCTCTGATTAAAATGCCACAGTAAATAATCCAAAGGAAATACATACTTTGTTTTGCATAGAATCTATCGAGGTCTTTATTGATAATAATCATCTGAACTTCATTACATCTTTATACAAAAAGCAACTGTTTATCTCCAAGGTTTTTTACTTATCAAAGTGTATATACTTACCTATACAATGACAGTTTATTTATAAACTCTGATAAATTAAGCTAAGCTTATACAAACATATTCCATGAAAAATTATCAAATATTAAACAAGCACTTTGAAATAATGGTTTTCATAATTACATTTTCGATGAGCAAATGCAATTACTTTAGCAACAACTAATCACTGTAACAGACATAAAAATATTATCATTTTACTGTATCAAGAAGCACTCAATTACATTAAAACAAGTAAAAATAACAATATAAGCGACAAGATGCATAATCATTGCAGTACATAAAAAATAGTTTGAGATTAATCGTATAGTATAAGAAATGAAATCCCTATAATATGTAGTGAAAAGTAAGATTTCCTCAAAAGACACAACTTCGCAAAATACTAATATTGCAAACCAATTCTCTTGTTCTTTGGTTAAATATATTTTATTTCAAGCACTCCTGTCCGTTCAAGATGTGTCTGGACATGACAACTACATGTTTCTATCCTTAGTGATATGTGTTTCTTTTTTCTTCCACTTTAAATTCTGCCATCCATTTATACAAACACTTTAGGTCTCATTATGTATTTCTTGCCTTCGATATGCATGTGTGTGTCACATTTTTCAAACCTTGATTCCTTAAATATCTTAGATTCAATACTGATTATGAGTATGAGTGTAACTTTTGTTTATATTTTAGTTAATACATATAAATACAAATACATATATAGCTAGATATATGTATGTAAGTATGTATATATATATATATATATATATATATATATATATATATATATATATATATATATATATATATATAAAAATATGTTGTAGTGGTTCCAACGAGAGAAAAGTATGTATATTAAAAAGAAGAGGGTGCCGCAAACGTTTTTGGTTGTAATGTGGATTTATTGAGAAAAATATTATACTTTGTTTTACATAATTTCACGACACGTGTTTCTGGTCTGGTCTCGCAACCGTCTTCAGGTGAAAGTGGAGATTTTTACATATTATTAAAAATAATTAATTTTTCTTCATGTTCAATGTGGAATATTCTCGATATGAGACATTCTGTTTGTGTAAAACAAAGTATAATATTTTTTCTCAATAAATCCACATTACAACCAAAAACGTTTGCGGCACCCCTCTTCTTTTTATATATATATATATATATAGATAGATAGATAGATAGATAGATAGATAGATATGAAGAGAGAGAGGGGTTGAGACAGAGTGATTCACAACGTATTGCTTTCCTTTGTAAACAAACTAAACAGAGTAAATGTTTCGGATATACTATATATAAGGAAGAATAATGAATTTGAAATCTACTTATAAAATGTGGTGAGAGGTACATCAAAAGTATCACAGAAAAACATGAAGAACATTCGGAAAACATATTGTAGCTGGGATTTTATTGGTAGGAATTATAAATTAACAAATTGCTATCGATTAGTCGGATCAGAATGGCCAAATATGAGAAGATCTACATCTTTTAAAAGTTATTGTAAAAATTGCTGACACGTGCGAATTTTCTGATATTATTGAAAAATTAGCTATCGGGAGAATATCGTGAATTAAAAATAAGCCTGTAAAGAAATATCAAAATATCTCCAACGAAAACAGTATCTCCATTATTATATTTGGATTTATGGAAATTGGAGTTGGAAATTGAATGCACATGACCTGGAAGCCCTCAAGAAGGACGCCTTGTAAAATAAATTCATTTATAACAATATACATTTGTAGTAAAATAGCGAACCAGCCTTTGAAAACCCGGGGCCAATCTTAAAAGGATCTCCAAGCAGATTCCGCAGAATTGCGTAAGTATACAATGTCAGAGATTCCACTGGAAACCCATCAATTCTTGGGATCCTAGGAAGATTTCTCTGTTGCAGCCTCGGTATATAAATCTTACCTACAGATTGTCCATCATCACACTTTTTCGTTCTGAATCAAAATATTGACATATTATGAAACTAAAGTTTTAAGAGACATAGTAACTAAAAAAAAAAACACTAATACGAGAGAACGAGAGTTAAAAATTCTGGTAGATGTCATGAGGCAATATGGCCTAAAGAAATTAACATTTGACAAACATATGGAAGTCAAGTTAAGTTTTTTGGCCCTGGGTTTAAATATCAGAATATTTGGAATTCCAAGTAAGAAATAGGGCATGCCTAACATTAGACAATAAGTAATGGCAACCGTATGGGGGTTTTTATATGTTGTCAATTGAGTTGTAGTAATTGCCAAGAGAGTCCAACATTGCAAAATTGCAAAAGCAGTATTCATGACTGAATGAATATAACATCAGATATGCGTTTATATGTACTGCGATTCACAAAATAACTGTGCAAATAAATTCTATTCAGTTATTTAAGCGAAGGATATGCTTACAAACTTAAGAAGACTTAGATACAATAAACAAAAAAAATTCTAGGTATTTGATGATCATACACACTTGATGTTTGGAAACCTGCCGGATACATTTTAAAGCGAAATAACAGATGTGACTATGAAAAGCATCTAACTCGAAATCTGTGAAATATTATATTCAGGGTCGTGACCATAAAAACATGTCCCACTGAATAAGTTTTGAAAACAACAGATATGAAATCTGACGAACTCGACCTTTCAGAAAAATGAAGAATCTATCTGGACCATAATCTGAGTTGGCAAGAATTCCCTAGGAATGCACTGTTTCCCATTTACACAATCGCGTTAGGAAGATTACTCGCCAGTTCCCTTTTTTCCCTCTTGCATTCGATATATCTTGTTTGTGTCAAATATTCCAAGACATAATAATATATGTACAAGAAATTGTTTTTTTTTCTTTTTCTAAGTATTAGTTACTTTTCCATTATCCTTAAGACTGACAGGTTTATTACACACTTTGTTCATGGTATTATAAGCATCACTTTGATCTTTAGCAAATAACATCCCTGTAGCTGAAATACACCTATTCATCCCTGGCGTAATCATCCAGCAAACATTATCTAATAGAAGGATTGATAATATATAGTAGCTAAGAATTTGTATCATTATTTCTAACGAAAATGCCCTGTTTCTTAATACTTCGTTTAGATTTTGAAAGGAATATTTTGATTCTAATAAAAGGAGGGATTTCGCAATTACATTTTCCAACCTCTATTAACGCAGTTGTCAGACATTTAGACTTCTGCTCGTGATTGAATTTGACAACATCGTAACGTTCATCTTAAATATTATCCTTTTTATTACTATTATTCTTGGAGAGTAATAATATTAAGACAGGTAACTAATAGAAATAGTGTAATGCTTCTATACCCTAGAAAGAGAAGTTATAATGCAAGAGGAAATAAAATCGCAATTTTTTTCGCGGTATCTCTCTATATTTCTGAGATGAGGTATTACGTACTCTATTTACATTATTCGGACTCTTGTCGTCATCTTTGTTGCATATTTATCACAACGTTTCGTAGCACAGACACAGTGAACACATGACACAGTGGATAAAGTCGTTGGTTAGATCCAGTGACAGGACCCAAAGAGATGTGAGCTCAATACCTCTTTAAGACAGTGGAGAACATGGAGAGGTGAATTAACCAGAGATAACTGATAACTGATATCCATTAGACATGGCACGTGGAACTAGAACAGTCTACCACAGTGAGCGAAATAAAGCGTTCAGTTCGACATTCCAACCACCTGAAGAAGACCGGAGCGTACAACGGCTGAAACTTTGTGATAAATATGGCAACAAAGATGAGGACAATAGTTGTAATAATGTAAATAATGTTTCGTGGCCCACAGAATTTTGACCAGTTGTAAACATGCACATCATTCATTTCTTGCAGCGCATTGGCAGTGAAAGAATAGTGATTCATTCATTCTAATCTTCGTAATAATTATTATACGTATCCGGTGATCGCTGGAATATTAGTTATTTCTGTTGAGTAATACAGAAATGTAATTTGCATTTAGTTATTATGATCATGATTTGCATATAGAAAATGTTTAAGAATCTAAAACATGTTTAATAAAAATTATTATTTCTCAAGAAAAAGCACGATTGGGGATAAATAGATATATACTTACATACATATATACATACATACATACATACATATACATACATACACAATCTTATCTAAAAATAAAGAATAACAAGATTAAAAAATACAAAAATAAATTTTCAAAATGATTAATGAAAATTAATACTAATAAAATAATATATATATATATTTATATATACGTACATATGAATATATATATATGTATACACACACGCATATATATATAGTACATACCCACACCCACATCCACCCACCCACACACACACACACACATATATATATATATACATATATATATATATATATATATATATATATATATATATATATATATAGTCGACGCTAAATCCAAAATTACCTCATATGGATATATACAAACGAGATTATTACGTTTACCAGTTCAACACTTTTTAATAATGTTAAATTTCATGTCTACACATGACCATTAATTCACTTCTTTTATTCAATAAATTCGGGTTGTCTTGGTACAATGGTAAGTTTATCCAAAACTTTCAGGTTTTGCTTCCTTTCATTTTATAATTTAGTCCTCGCCCCAATCATTCGTTGAACTAATTTATTCCCTTTTATCTTCCAGCAAATTTTTATATAAATTAATATGTTTAATTTTCGTTAGAAACGACTGGTAAGCTTCTGTGGTTATAATTTTTAGATAATTGTTCATGTATTCTTCGATTTTTTTTTGCTTTTGCATAAAAGTTTTTTGAATATTTTAGATATCTAAGCGATTTCGGCTATAATTTTAGTCATTATCAATGGTGAATGTTTATTTACTTCTAACTGAATATACATATTGCTTTATTTTGAATTATAAGTATATTTTATTTTTCAAATACGGACAAAACTTATTGTGTTCATAGTTGATATAAGTGAATAATCAACTGTCGTGTTTGGAATATAAAACATTCCTATATAATACTACATAAATTCATAAAACAACATATATTTAAATAAAAGAAAATAAATCCATCTTTGATTGTTGTTGAATGTATAGCCGAAAGCGCTTCCATATATAAGTAATTCGGATAATTTTTATATAATTTATGTACTGAAAAGAAAAATAAAACATAACGTATGAAAAATTATATTAAAAACAGCACCTTGTCAGTGGTTTTTAAGGAAACTTAACAAATACACAAGATATATATATATATATATGTGTGTGTGTGTGTGTGTGTGCGTGTGTGTGTGTGTTCGTGTATGTGTGTGTGTGCGTTTGTGCCTGTGTGTGTACTTGTATGTGCGTAGATAGATAGGTTGTTATATGCGTGTGTGTGTGTGTATGCGTATTTACGTCGATCAATATTTATATGATAATTTGAAGAATATTGAATATACATTAAAACATATCCAATATATGAATTATTTCATATTTAATGTTTGTTCTAAAGCTCATAGGATTAACAGTATTAGAACAATTAATAATATACTTAATCTGGATAATCCTACACACATAAAACCTCCTACCAAGTGAAGAATGATTAGAATTGAAACAATTATCGCGACTTAATACGTAATTTGGGAAAACAACTGATAAGAAATATAATACAAAACGAAATCGTTACAGATTCATGAAGCAGAAAAATACAGAAGAAATTATACAACTGTCACCATGCAAAAACTTCTAGGAATATAAATAAAGTGAAATATGAACAAAAGCTATAAGACTGATACAAATAATTTTGGTTTAATAGAAAAATATAATAATTTATTAAAGTGTAAATATATTGGCTTTGGACTAATATCTTACACGTTAGGCTTACGTCCAGGTTTGTGAAGTTTATAACCCTTCATAACAAAACTAGAGCAATTACAATGTACGATGTTTGAAAACAGCATCAAATAAAAATATAGCTAGATTGTTCGTCTAGACATTTCAGGCGACAGAAATTGAAAATTTAATGTTAAGCGTCCCTGAATCGTCAGGTTTTCTTTCAATGTATAGTAATCATCAACGTCTGTTTGTACTCCGCTCATTCTATCTATACATATGATTGCATCAGTAAATATGTGTGATATAAATATAGCTTTAAGGTATGCTATTTTTTTATGGGTAAAAGGGGACAGTGTCAGAGATACAGTGTATTCAAAGATAAATGTGCACAGTTAGGTCAGCACCAAGCGGCGACTGTCAAATATTTATATATGCTGGTCAATTGACCCAGATGTTTTTTTCACAATGAGTTTCAATATCTACAAACCCCAAGAGGCACTCGATGTAGAGGATTAAAAATTAAGAGACACAGTTTATGGGGATAATTAAGGAAGAAAAATGTTAATATAAGACGTGATGAGCTTAAGCTTGTAATTTTCGAGGAAGGATCTCCTTGGGTTTTGGTTTTTTGTCACAGCTGTTTGTGGGAAGTAGCTGCTAGATTGGAACTTATATCTCACCAATGGAATACGAAGGCAATGAGAGTCGTTCGCTATACTGCGCGTAGCATGTTGGGTTATAACTCTGAAGGTCAGAACTGGTGGAACTGAGGTATGTTGTTGCTCTGAGGAGTGGCAATAGCGATAGAGCAATTAGAGGCTTACGACATTTTGTCAGAAATAGCCGAGCCAAAAAAAAAAAAAAAAAAAAACAAAACACACATAGCCCAAAATTTTGCGTTAAAACAGACTGACGCCGGGGCTTTGTACAGACAACAGATTTCACTCTGATGTTATTTAAGACGCTGAACGTTTGAAATGATTAAACTTGACGTCAGATGGAACGGCTATTAGGAACAATCCCGTGCCAATATTTGAAAGTCCTTGAACAAAATTAAGAAAATATGTACTTGGGACAGTTTATCCAAGATTTCGAATATATTCAAAATCGCGTCCGAAAATTGTAAAAATATAATAAAGAATGAAACAGTCATGTATTAAATTAAATAGACATATCCAATATTCTATTTAATCAAACTTATTTGAATGAATAATTCTTGCCCAAATTATACCTTTCTCATATATATATATATATATATATATATATATATATATAGATTTTTCACGATCGCTAAATTTATTTTTTGATATATGAGCAACTTATTTTCCTATCTTACTGCTCAGGTTGGTTCATTATTATTAATTCATTATTTACGCATTCATTTTAATCGTAAATTTATTTTAATTTTTTTACGTATATATATCTTCGTAAAATTTTAGACGTGTTCCAAACCATACCATTTTGGCGTTCTTTTTTTTCATTTTCATTATTTGTTTGAAATCATTTGCCAACGAAAGACCCTGATGAAGCGTTGGCCGAAAGGTACCTAGGTCCTGCAAAAACAAAAAAAAAAATGGTCACACAAAAGAAATTCATTTTCTTTAAATCGATATATATATATATATATATATATATATATATATATATATATATATATATATATATATATTCTCGAGAGTCGATTTCGAATTTCAGTCCAGTCCATTTCATTCACTTGCGTTCTAATACGCATGTTTTTAATTTGCACAAATTTCATATATAGGGAACTAATGAACGTTACAAAAATAATTGCCATCATTTGTGGCTTTTTGATATGTCATGTCTTATTGCATATAAAATACAAATGAGGCACAAGGCCTAAAATGTGGGGAACTTACTACCTTCTCCGAATTACAACACATCCACTCGTTACAATCATATGGTCAAAATCTTAAGACCAGATACAAAAGGTTTACAAAATATAAAATACTGTTACTTTAATAAAAATATATTTGCGAAACATTTACATTTAAATAGAATATGTAGTTTATTAACAAACAAGTGAACATTTAAGCTTTTAATTGATTAATGTAAAAAATCATCAAAAAAATGATTTTTGGTTGGTCATAAAGATAAGACAATGTAAATAAAAATAGACAATGAAGAACAAATAAGTCACAACTACAATTTAATTCTCAGTATCTTCTGCATTTTTGCGAATTAGTTCGAAATTTAGCTTTTGAATACTCATTATTAACTTCTGCATGAGGATGCTTAGGATGCTCGACCAGAATGCATACACTGCAGCATGAAGAACATCCACAGTTTCAAATTGTGATCCATGTTTATAAATATCCTTTACCATTCCTGTATGTATATGTATGCGTATATATGTATATGTATATTTATATATGCGTATATGGATGTATGTATATGTAGATAGATGTATATGCAGATGTGTTTATATGTGTGTGTATGTTTTGGTATATATGTACTCATAGATATCTGTATATGGGTGTATATGTATGTATATATGTATGTATGCATGTACAGTTAGACGGATAGATATAGGGATACATTGTTTGTTTGTTTAGATGGGTGTATGTAATTGTATGGAGATGTAAGGTTTTATGTATATATGTTTATGTGCACGTATGTGTATGTCCGTATGTATATATGTGTGTAAAGGTGTATATATATGTAGGAGTGGATGTGTATGGATGTATGTGTATGGATGTATGTGTATATGTATGTATGCGTATTTATGTATGTATATGTATACATGTATGTGTATGTGTGTATGTATGTGTATGTATGTATATGTATGTGAGAATATATATATGTGTGTATGTGTGTATATGTATATATATATATATGTGTGTATGTATATATATATATATATATATATATATATGTATGTGTGTATGTGTGTATATGGGTATATATATGTGTGTATGTGGGTACACGCCTATATGTATGTATGTACGTGTATATGTTATTGTGTATGTGTGTATACGCATGTGTTTTTGAACATAAAAATATAGGTCCTTGATAGATTAGATAATCGTTATATAATTTTTATATGTTTATATTTGATTTGTAACCTGTAGTCCATATTAATTTTGTCAAATGTTCTTAATTACACAGCGGCCTTTTCAGTAAATGCCCTTCAGTTTTAGTTTCCCAATTCATCCACTGTTTACATAGAGAATTACTGCTTTGCTATAATGTTTAATCCCCTATGGATTTTCATATTTTTCTCATTTATTATCAAAATTAGTGCCAAAAAAGTTGCCTGTATAAAATATATTGAAGTATTTTCACTAAATTGTATATTTAAAATGTCATCTTGGAAATAGCTTTTTTACGTATCCACTAAACATTTATCGAAATAAAACGTGCATAATTTTCACTTGAAAATATCTGTTTACTCTTATGTGCCTAATAGATGTGGCATGAGGACATTTTCCGAGCCTCCTTTTTTTATCAACAGTATTAAGTTAATTAGATTCGGGCTTTTTTTTTAACCTTTTAATGATTTTTTTTCAAACGCAGATATTTAATAATAGTTGAAAATTTTTACCCTTCCGATTATTAAATCACATCTAGGCACCTGAGAGTATATGCTATGACATCGTATGTATACCCTTTGAAAATTAATACATACATATATATGAAGTGGGGGGGAAAATATTCGTATGCATACAAATTTTTAATTTATTGTATTTGCAACAGAGGAATTAACATAATTTTCATATACTTAACTGTACACATGCATAATAGGCAAATATGCTTAAAAAACAGAAAAGAATTGATTTAATAGAAATAAATCCTATTTATCCCTTTTATTGTGTGAAAAAAGTATTCGTACAAGACAAAATGCAGATTTGAAAACGTTTAAACTTATTTTAATACTATAGATTATTCAAGTGGAATATTCTGGAATGTTATAATAATGTTATCAGTAGTTAGTTTTAGCCTAAAAATACAAACAGTAATTGATATTCGTGCAAAGAAGTTCATCATGATAGCAAGAGATAAAGAATAAAGAAATTCTCAAAAAATGAACTGATTGTTTAGCTTTGGAAAGAAGATAAAAGTTACAGGAAAATCTCAGACAACCTGAATATTTCATATACTACCTTTAGATAATTTTGTTGCAAGGTATAAAAAAAACAAAACTGTTGATATCCAAAGAAGAACAGTTCCTCTACAGGAGATTTCTTCAAGTTCTTCCAGGAAATTAATGCATCAAATTAAACACAATCGAATAGTTACTTGTCAAGAGTTGCAGGATAATTTGCTTTTATCAGGAATTTGTATCACTAAACGGAAAATATGCAAAGGAATTCATAAGTCACAGTTCCCTCGGAAAACTCCACTGCTATTGAAAAGGCACAGATATGCCAGGTTGAAATAAGTCCGGGAACATATGGATAAGGAAAATCGTATTGGGAAAGAGTACTATGGACAGACGAAACAAAAAATGACTTGTTTGGACGTAATTCTAGAAATAATGTATGGAGGAAAGATGGTGATTCCTTCAAACAAAAGAACACATTTACAACAGTGAAATCTGGTGGTGACAGAATCATAGAATGGGAATGTTTTTCTTCAAAGTTTACTGGCAACAAATCATTAATGAATGGTTGGATGAATACAGCTAAATATTTTGGAAGCAGATTTAATGATTTCCATTGAAAATGTTGAACATAATCCGGTTTGGATCTTCCAACAAAATAACGATCCTAAGAACACTACAACATCTTCGAAGAAATGACTTGCTGAAAGTAATGTAAATATCCTGAAATGGCCATGTCGTTTACCAGATTTAAGACTGTGGCCTTATTTAAAAATTAAAATCCAATTAAGAGCTCCAACAAACATCCCGAATCTGAAGACCATGTGTGAAGTAGAATGGAACAAAATACCAACTAATATTTGTAAATCAATAATTGAGAACTACCAGAAGAGGTTGGTTGCTGTAGAAGTGAATAATGGCTATTCCACAAAGCAAAGAGCCGAGTTAAAATTGCAGTCGAATTCATTACATACACTTACGTGCTAATACCCTTGGGAAAGTTATGAAACCACTACTTCTTCTCTAGCTAAGGCTAAATAGCAGGACAGATCGGGTTCTATAGCCTTGAATGGCAACAGGACTACTGTAGAAATGGCAAGCTACTGTGGGAAAAAAATCTGCCTTGTCAGTCATGTATCAAAAGATACATGATCGACTAAGAGTGTATCATGCATCGTACATAATCTAATGACTTATTTCTATTTCATTATATACGTTGTATGTTTTTGTGCATATTTAGTTATTATGCATGTCAACAGATAATCATATAAGAAATATGTTTATTTCATTAGTTGTAAATACAATAAATTAAAAATCTGTATGTGCTCGAATATTTGTTTTC
>CAHIKZ030003325.1:1572500-1582500 GCA_903632075.3 Acanthosepion pharaonis | reverse complement strand
CTGGTTATTAGATGACGTTCGTAAGGTGGATTATTTTAAACGTAGTTCCAGATCACTTTGAAGAGCGGTAACCGAAATTTTCTTTAGACTTCATTTCCTTGATCAACACCTTCTTCGTTCAAATAATTTCCGATGTTGAATATGATAGTTATAAACATAACTTGTGCATAGTCGCTGAGAATGAAACTGTGAGACAATACATAAGCACATTCACCAAGGTTGAATGGAGACTTTAAATCTAATGACGGTATTATATTTTTCCTACGCAGTCAAGTAGCCTCCGACGTTTTGCCAAATTTAAAAGCATTCATTCTGTCATTTGTAGAAATAATTAAATATGGGAAAGTTTTGCGTTCTGAATAGAAATAACATGTAACATAGTGCCAATCAAAATAATTTGGCTTTGAGGTGCAGAGAATTATCTTCAACCTAATTGTATTAGACATATTTATATTAGCCGTTTCCTCATAAGGAAATATCCGACATTCATTGACTGCGCAGCCGGTACTACTCTCGCTTGGAATTTATCATGTATATCCCTTAAAACAATTTTTCATGATAATAGGTTTCTCAATTCCACAAGATGTTAATGCTATTTCCAATGTTAATGAAGGTTTCCTTCTTAAATTCTTATCTGTAGTTATATGCAATGCCACCATTTTGATTATCTCAATATTTTCTCTTCGATTTATTTGTAATATCGGATTTAGCTGTTGCTGTTCATGAAAGCGTTATAATATTATTTATTTGGTAAAGTTATTTGTTTGTGATGCTGTAACTTCAGTTCACTATCATCGAAAACTTGAGAAGGTTCAGACAATCTACACATGATGGAGGTATATTGAATGAGGCAAGTAATACGAACTTAACAGTGGGTAGGAGGAACTGAAATCATGTCGATAGGGCGGATAAATAGTGATTGCTGTGAAGAGATTAAGATTATAATGTTCTGGAAAGCATCACTGCGTGAAGTTGTTTAAAATTATTAGTGCATGGAAGAGAAGATGTCCGATATTTCATCCACGCAAATGGAATACGGGGGAAATGGGGTGACTTGATTCCGTGAACGTAGCATCACGAGATTTTGCTGTAACATTTGAAATGGTGAAGTAAAAAAAAGGGAGTTTTTCTGGATATTTATCTTTGGATTGCAGGTGTCTATTTGTGTGAAAAAGGATTTAAATTTAAAAAGAGTTATTCCCACTGAGATAAAAGATTTTGAACTCTCTCGAAACTGCAAAGTGGTAACTGGATTACTCCAGCCCATGCAGGATAGGAATAATACATTTCTTTTTCATTACAAAGATAGGCATTAGCATTGAAGATTGATGTTACATGACTTCCATACTAAAAAAGGATACTGCGATTTTTTGTAATTTGTATTTACACACACAAATATATATATACATATAGATATAAAGATATACTATATATATATATATATATATATATATATATATGCAAACACGCACATATGTAATGTATACATTACAGTGACACAAACATATACGTATACTTTAAAATATGATTTATTTATGACTGTGTCATGCTTTTAAGCAATCTCCACACCAGCTGACACCAATGATTGCGAGACCTATATATATATATATATATATATATATATATATATATATATATATATATATATATATATATATATATATATATATATATATATATATATATATATATATAAACAACTAGGAACATATACGACGGAGAGGATTTAATATTTTAGGTTATTTAGAATACTGACATTTCTTTTAATTATATTTAAATTATATATATATATATATATATATATATATATATATATATATATATATATATATATATATATATATATGTGTGTGTATGTTTGTTTGTGTAATGTGTGTTTAGCATCAATGATTCAATAAAGCAAGTTTTATTAAATCCAGTCTTTATGATCTGGATGTTTATTTTTCTGTTGCACATATGGATAAAAATAATTTTAGCAAAGTGTTTTGCTCAAGTAATTTCAAAAACTTCAAAAGTGATTTTGCCAGAAGTGTTGATCATATCTTTTCACACACACACACACACGTAAAATCCAATGATATACGCAAGCACAAACGCAGATATATTCCTCATAGAAATGAGGTCACCGCGAAGATTTTGAATTGTGCTTAAATTCTTTTAACACCGTTCTGCGTTGTTCTTCTTCTAATGCTAACTATTTGTATGTTCAAGCACGGGCTCGTACACACAAGCGCACAAACGCTCTCACCCCAATATATATATATATATATATATATATATATATATATATATATATATATATATATATATATATATATGTTTACGTGAGAAAACATAATTGTATGTCTTTCTAAGGTTTTATGCTATAATTAACGCCTCTTTTAGCAATTTCTTCTCTCGATTAGCCATGAAATATAACATATATTTTATCTTTTCGCAAGCAATAAATGAACCATATCCAAATATTCGCCCAGTCTATACTTTTCAGCTTGATAATCTTCTACGCGTGTGAGTCGCAAAGTTTCATTTCAAAATTTAATTATATGTTTCAGTGAATTTCACTTATTGTAGTTATGCAACAAATAAATTCAACAAAACAATCGTCTTCGCCGGAGCTCGTCACTTATTGAATAGAAATCGAAATGTAGGAGGATGTTTCTTCGTCGAAGAACATATCACTAAACTCGAAAATAAGAAGACGATAATTTAGGGGTTCGAATTGCCTTGATTACCGATTTCAACATGGGAAGAAAGCTACAGTTATCAATGAGAAAAAAATATATGTTATTATTCAAAATAACAATGGACAATATGATATATCGCATGCTTTGGATTTTGATTTTAATAATTATAACTTCTGTAACTGTTACTCTGCAGGAAGTTGTATTTTTTTTTTCGGAGAACTCTATGCAAGAAAATGACACAAAACCAAATCCCCAAGTTTTATCGACCTGAAGATATCCTGCTACAATCGTAAATAAATGTAATCCTGAAATAGCCCTTGTTAGATCTAAACCATTCATATCAACCTTTTCGAGCAGTGGGCCACATGATCCATGGCTCACCACAAATCGGTTTGCCTTACTAAAAGTTTCAAGGTAAATGTTCATAGTAGGTCCCTCCGTTATTTTCACTAAATAAAACTATATGCGTGAGCATGATACTTAGAAACAATAGGAAAGTTCTATTTAAAAAAAAAAATTTTTACAATTAAAAAACTGAAAGCTTGGTACAACAATATAAATGATCAAAGTGCGATTCTCACATGTCGATGCGTGAGATTTATTTCTAATTTCTTTAAAAATGAAAACAATTTTACTTTAGTGGAAAAGTTCTTATTTACAACATCTATAGAACCACAGGGAAACCGGTTCCAAAAGCAAAAGATGTTTACACGTATGATCTTCCTTAGGGATAATTGCCAATGGTTTACAATACTGACAACGTTAGTTCTACGAAAGTTTACAAAATTTAAGAACAATTGCACTATTCCTTATTTATGCATCTGGTTATATATGAGAGAGTATGTGAGTGAACAAGTGAGAACGAAACCTAAATAAATTTTTAAGTAATGTTATTTTGCTTATCAATTTAAGCGTGAAAAAGTCCAAACGGTCAGTTGGCCCGCGGTCAGCAGTTTGCTTATGGTTGTTCTAAACTAGAACAAATGCATTGCTGCTTTTTGCTTTCCAGCTTGGTTGAAATCTTCGTCTGTAGTTCCTGTTTTAAAAACTCGAGTTAACTGTTTGATCCTTACAATTGGCCTATTAGTCTTCTACCAGTTTTTGCCAAATAGTAGAGACTTATTATTTTGAGTAAGATTTTCACTTCGCACGGTTATCCTTCAGACAAACAATATGGCTTCTGTAGGTCAACCGCCGATGTGTTAATGTTTATAACTGAAAAAAAAATCTTGGTCTGTGGCATTACATACCTCGAAGTGGGTGACAGTTAAAAATACCAATCTTCTCTTGAAGCTGAAGGGCTATGGTAGCTTTTAACAAATGTAATTAAAGTCGAATTGAACGGTCACATTTTTAGACATTCCAACATTAATGGGGTGCCTCCTCAGAACAATCCTTAAGCCCAATTTGTTTCTCATCTTCATCAATGACATTACCAATACCATCGGTTTCCAATGCGATATCTATGCGGATAATCAAATTATTTACTTCTGACATAGTAAGTCTAATAAGATCAGAAAAGTAATAGTTGCTGATAATATAAAAACTGACCTGCATGTGTTGTTAACTGGTACAAAAATGGCTTGTAATGTTCAACATCTTTAAAAAGTAACTGCATTCGTTTAGTCATCTTAGAGAACTGTTTTGCATCAGAATGTTTGATAAGATCCTCCAGGAGAAATACTTATGTTTCCTTCTCGGTCACTGACTCATAGGTATTTGTAGGCTATTTCTTGTTTCAGTTCACTAATATTTGTGACACAATCTAGATCTATTGTGTGTGTTTCTGTAATTTTACCCTTATTGATTGTCACTTATGCATATTTATCTAATCCGACATCAATAATGATATCAGCACTGAAACATTTTACAGTATTCAGGATACCTTTCAAGCCATTGTCTTCTTTGGCAAAGAGTTTGATATCATTCATATAAAATACGTAATTAATCACTTTCTGTTTTACTTTGTATCCACATTTATTACTCTTTAGTTCATGCAAAAGAGGGATTAAGTACACAGAGAAGAGAAAGAGCGATATGGAATATCTTTGAAAGATTCCTCAACGTATATTTAAACAGCTGGAAGTGGTAATACCTTTCGAGTGACTTAGGTGTAAAGTTCCATCCTATATTTAAGGAAAATATCTATCACAGAGGAGATTGTGTACATTTTTAACGCCTTAAGGCACACCCTCAAAGACCTTGTGGTAGTCTATCCATGATTTCTCACTTATTCCTGCAATTTTCTAGGACCATTTTCTCTATTAGTAGTTGATCACTGCAAATATATGAACCTCTTCGTCATCCCTTCAGGTTCCGTGGAGGAATGCTGTTTTAATCGCTAAAAAATTAGTTCGTCAAGACAGACATGTTCAATTTATATGTGGTGGATAGTCGTGTTTCTGGTTTAAATATTTTTATATCATCTGTTTCACCCGTTTTTGGTAGGATATTTGAAATAACTTCAGGCATATATTTTTGAATTTCCTTTGGGTTATTAATTGCGACATATAAAGTTTGGGCAAGATTTTGAGCAACAAACACTATTGGTACAATCTGAGTCTTTATTTCCCACATCCTGTTAATCTCGATCTCCAGGTCCTTGTATTTTGACAATTTCTCGATAATTATCATGGAGCTGTTTCTCTCAGATGGTTCATCTATGTCAATAAGCATTCACATCCTCTATTTCTTGACTTTTATGATAATATCAAGTATATTGGCATTTATTTCCCTGTCATTTTGAATTGGCATGTCTCAGAGGATAGTTACATTGTTTTTTTTTTTGCTTAACTGTGTCTGGATGGTGCTCAGACCATCTCTCAGTGGTTTCGATTCTATGCTACTTTCATATCTTTCAGTGCACATATGTCGCTACCTTGTTATGCCTGTGGATATATACATTTTTACTAGTTACGGACACTCTGAGATAATATGGTCGACAGTTTCATCATATTTCCGCAGATCCTACATTTCAGGTTAGTTCCATTATTATTATTATTATTATTATTATTATTATTATTATTATATAAAGCTTTACTGAATGTGGAAAATGTTCAATTGATAAACATTTATTTTTTGTTCTTTATTTTAACGGTGATTATCTGTTCTATAACGGCATCCATGTCTAAATACGATTTCTGTTATGTTTGGGAAGTTTATTTCTCAGATAAACCTTTTTTGTGTGTGTGATTGCCGATTTTAATTAATGACTAACATTCAGTTTGAAATTTGGATGAACCGGCTTTCTCTGAATAGGACAAAAAAGTTAGTTATATTAAAGATAGTCATTTCTAAATTTAAATTTGTAACCAGCCAGGTATTCTAGGGTCTGTATTTTATAGGATCGGCTCGTTGATCAGAGATTCAGTAACAGTTTAATACATACTACAACCAATTGTGAGTTGTTTAACGGTTATTTATGCAATAAACGGAAACGCCGACGCGTGTTCAAATTCCCATAAATTCAGCAGCATTACCTTTCGTCCAAATACCCTTGTAAAAGGGAAAACTCCGTGTCTTCAAATCCCAGCTATGGGATAATAGCAATGTAAGCTTTGCCATTTCTTCTTAAATAGCATCCATTTTAAATTAAAAACTACACTATAATGAGAACCGAGAAAAATACATGGGGTGATCACTCGCAAATAATAGGAAAATCACAAATAATATAGAAAGTAATCTGTGAGTACACTAGCAGTTGTGACAAAGTGATGGAACGTCTTATTTTCTTGATTTTTTCAATTCAGCAGTAAAATGAGATGCGTCTATAACTATAGCCTACGTAAAAAATAATCATATTATATCATGAGCTTTTATTGTTCTTAATGGAATAAACGCTTCATTTTGAACGGCTTTTAATTTATTTTTCTTTGCTTGCGAATATGAGTTTCTAATTGCACACGTTCATGATTAAACGTCAGTTGATGTAATCTTGAATATTGAATTCCAGGTGGATAGAAATGTGGTGTCAACTGTATCATAGTGCAATACGAATGTATTTAAGAAAACAATTTAAACACATGCGTGTTTCCAACTAGAGCACTTCCATAGGCAAAGTGAATATATCAGGATGGTAGCTGTAGCATATTTTTCTCTAAAATATTTTCTCAAAATAATTTTTGAGTGTGGTCAATATGATATTAATTGCTTTCTCTGTTGCAATTGTTCCAATCCAGTTTTATTAAAGTTGAATTAAAATTAGATTGTAATAATTCCACTTTAATATTTTATGATACCATTAGTTGAGCGGTGATAGACTATATATTTTCATTATGTACCAAGGATTACTTAGAATATAATCGTGAATGACGATTAATATTAGCTACCAGTAAGTCTTTCAAATAGCACATCTTTCACTTGATGTCCGGATGTTTAGTTGTCTGAACATTGTCCAATACAAATCATATTCTCAGTGTTGGTGTTTCTGTTTTTTTACATACATGCATATCGCCACACAACAATTGAACAATAGCAGAAAGCCATGCAAGCAAATAGAAACTAACTAGAAATGCATAAAAACTAGCTTATCCTCAAGTATATTTTTAAACAAAATATCGACTTTAGCAGTGAACTTACTTGACACCATATCACGTGTTCATCCAGATATAATAAGTAACTTATCAAAAGGTACGGAATAATAAAAATAATAAAAAAAAAATTAAATCGCTATTCCTGTGAGTCGCTGTCTTTCAGAAATTAAATACAATATTCTATTGATATTTTCCCGTGGAAAATATCAATAGAATCAATCGACTCAAAATACTCACAAGGTATCGCGATGATTTCGAAGTGTTGTTGAGCAGATTCTACTCAAGACCACAATTGATACATCATAAAAAGTCACAAGTCTATATTTGACTGCATTTACTCTATCTCCTTCTGGGCGTAAGGAGATTTAATTGACACCCCTCTGCCCGTGGTCAGTGCTGGTCTAAGCTAGTCTTAGTTGGACCTGGCTTGTGATAGCTGGGCCAAGCTGGTCAGAGACGGTCCAAGCTAGTCTTAGCCGTGAAACCACCAGCACAGGGACGGATCCCTGTGTCGGTTAAGGAGATTTTCTTTACCCCCCACTGAGTCAGTTTGTAACACAAGGTCAGTTTTTAACGTAGTGTTTCCCGAGTGTTTTCACTCGGGCCTCTGGTCCAAGCTGGTCTTAGTTGGTCATA
Organism: Acanthosepion pharaonis; assembly: GCA_903632075.3. Taxonomy (NCBI): domain Eukaryota; kingdom Metazoa; phylum Mollusca; class Cephalopoda; order Sepiida; family Sepiidae; genus Acanthosepion; species Acanthosepion pharaonis. The sequence goes on along the minus strand of CAHIKZ030003325.1, from coordinate 1,574,648 downwards.
GCTTGTCCAAGCTGGTCAGAGCTGGTCTAATCTAGTCAGAGCTCATTTTGGCTTGTTATAGCGGCTCCAAGCTGGTCAGAGCCAGTCCAAGCTAGTCGTAACCGTGATACCACCATCACAGGGACGAATCCCAGGGGCAGGTGAGTCTCCTTCTGGGCGTAAGCATAGGAACTGGTCACCAATTGTTTATCATATACACACCTGTACACACATCATGACGTACAGAACCCTTTTTATTTATATAAAGCCCAACTTAAAGCCAGGGAATCTAAATAACATTTTATTAGAAATAGTTTTTAAAAACCACATTGGTTTACGATTTATTTTTTGATATTTTATATATAAAAGTATACCGATTTTTTCTACCACAACTGCTATTTTTCCATCAATTTTCTTATTGTTGGAAATTGAAAGCAGTGTTCGAAGTTCTGCAATTTATTAAAAATAATCCCTGTATCCTAAAAACTATATTTTTACTAACATTTATGAAAATTAATATTGCGTTGCATCGAGATAAAAAGGAGACAATCTGAACGCAAAAGGTGAAAGAGTTTTTTTTTGTTTTTAAATTAGCTTTATCCATATCGCTTGGAAATGTCAGCAAAATATAGCTTATTAGTCAAAAGTCTAATGTTTGTTTTCATCAATGTAAAATACATATAATCAGATGTAATCTGGATTTGAAGTTCAATTTGTAACATAATTATAAAAACTATAAGGACGGAAGAAGTTCAAATTAATTTGTTCTTAGCATCAAAAGTTGTGAGTAGTTTCATTAAAAACAGGCAAGTTGGTAATGGATATGGTAAAGTAGCACAATTAAACGTAAATCTTGGACAACAGCACAATTGAAGGACATCTAACGAAATTCAAATATAATACACCATCTTACTTATTATAAAACGCAGATTGTGTGTGTGTCTGTAACGTTTATATATTGGATCGGATTTCCTACATTTTTCAACCGATCTCAACAAAACTTCACAGGACTACATAAAATTACGTTGTGGTGGTTCTAACAGCGCCAAAAATGGGAAAAATATAATTGTTTTTGCACAAAATCAATTTGAAAACACGATTAAGAGACACCGTGAAAATGGAAGGAGAACAACTCACATCGGGTTGTTTGTGTGTGGGGGTTCCTTTAAATATGGGAGCGGATTTCCTATATTTTCAGCCGATAAAACAAAAGTTCACTTTTTTTTTGGCAGGTAGTGTTTCTTATTCTCTTGCACACTTTTTTCTTTACTTTTAACATTCAGAATGCTTTAAAAATTCCAAAAGACAATTATTTATAATAAAATTCTATTCAATCGGGAGACTCATAACGATTGAAAACAATGTTTTTGTTTGAGTTTGGGTTTGACCAATTCGTAAAAAATAAAAAAAAAACTAATTAAGACATGCGTGTCCGTCAACCTTAAACAATAATTTAATGATCTCTACTGATTGTACGAATACAAACATCGGATAAATTCTTTATCTTTAGGGAAAGATAATGAAATGTAAACATACACAAGTCCTAACTAAAAATAATAACCGGGACGGGAAACTACTTTAAATACACATGGTGTCCAATTTTTTTACTGTATTCAATAAGTAAAAATCATAAATTGTAAAAGATTATTATTACAGAAAGGCTACTAAATGAATAAGATTTGTTAGAGCATAATTAATAAACCCAAATAAAGTTAATATTTTTTGTATTAGAAACAACGAGTGGAAAATATATTCAAATCAGAATTCTAATTATGAATCACCACAAGCAAAATATGCAATTTTTTTACTGTATTCAATAAGTAAAAATCATAAATTGTTAAACTAAAAGATTACAGAAAGGCTACCTACATTTTTCAACCGATTTCAACAAAACTTCACTTTTTTTTTTGGCATGTAGTGTTTTTTATTGTCTTGCACACGTTTTTCTTTATTTTTACATTCAGAATGCTTTAAAAATTCCATTTACAAGACAATTGTTTATAATACAATTCTATTCAATCAGTAGAGACTCATAACGATTGAACACAATGTTTTTGTTTGAGTTTGCGTTTGACGAATTCGTAAAAAAAAAAAAAAAAAAAAAAAACTACTTAAGACACGCGTGTCAATCAACCGTAAACAATAATCTTTGTCAATTTTATTTTTCAG
>CAHIKZ030003325.1:1457500-1570000 GCA_903632075.3 Acanthosepion pharaonis | reverse complement strand
TTCGAAATACTGGAATTTGTTATGATTTTTATTTCATTTTGAAAATTCCCGCTAGAATGAACAAGTTCTTTATCTGAGTTACGTGCCTTTTCTAGAAAGATTGCTTTATTTTTAATTTAAGCCAATTTATCTTTTTATTCTTTTGTCAAAAAATTATTTCTCTTGCCGAGAGAATTCATTTATCTTATCTTTAATTTGCCTTTGGTTAAATTTTATATCATTTTATTTCCTCCTTCAATTTAAATAAAAAAATAAGAAGACGCCATTTTGGCGACGGTTCCATTTTTCCTATTGTGGAAAGTTCTGAGAAATTCCTTGCATTTTTGTTTTTTATGCCTGATGTTAAACAATTGTGCCGGAAATGCTGAAGATTTGTTTTCTTCTTTTAAATGTAAATTTATTGATTAAGTCCCATGTTTATTTTGATTTTATAGAAAACTTTTAAAACCAAAATAAAATCTATTTTTAAACGTTGATAATGATAGGAAGCGTCTGAAATATCTGAAGGTTAGGCTTCCTAGTTCCTACACAATTCATGTGAGAACTCCGATTTTGAGGCCTTCTACCCTAATAGTGAATATTATCCCCATTGCTATTGATATATTGACTAAGTTTCAATTGTTACATGATTATCATAGAAAAAATCGAAAATATAATAACCTCTTCAATATAAGAGTTAGTACCTTTCCGGTTGCTGTGTAGATCAATAGATTAAGCAATGTTTTCCTTTTGCTATTAAGCTTAATAATAAATAATTTCTGTCTAAGGGAAACAATTGTAATTGCGAATGTAAGAAGCTATCTCATAATAATACATGCTAGTTAATAATAAATTTAGAGGATACTAATACACCTAGTTTATTGCACGGCTGTGCTGGCGTACACAGTTAATTAAAGGTAAATTGTTTCCCCCCATGATAAAGCAATGGTAGATGCAGCGAAATATCACAGGCAAATATCTTACTACTTAATGTATTCGTTCTACCTTAACCCGCTATATTCCCCCGACTTTGCGCTAAACGATTATTAACTTTATATAAATCATTTATCATGAGAGTTTATATTTTTCATCGTATAAGTAATCTTCCTGATTATGAAATCGTAATTCCATACGGCAAGGCTCTGAGTATTTTGGATATTTGAAAATGTCTTTTGGGGACAATTGTAATAGGTTCACTATTTTACGAAAAAAGTATTGTGCAGAATTTGAACGCACGCGCAAAATGAAATAGATTAGACAGAAAAAATTAACTAAAAAAAAAAGCTGCGTACATAAAATTTTTTCATTGGTTAATTATATTTTAGAAGTAGATAAAAAGAAAAAAAATTCAACGTTCTTGATTTAATTGTTCTGCAATTAAACAATACTGACGAGTTACCAAATGTAGAGGCAATTCTCATGAAAACATTCCTCAATACAAAGAAAACTAATTTTAATGTGATTAGAAAAATACTAGTATTATTTTGGTATCTATGTCGCTCTTAATGTCGACTTCTCACAACGTTCTCTTCTCGGTCCTATTCTCTTTATGTTTTATATTAACGATCTGCCGACGAGCATTCCCAGATATATATGCGAATGATATCACTGTATATGGGTGCAGAACCAGATATCTGAGTGACCAGTGCCTAACAGCGCATTTCTCTCTGACATAGCTCTCACAGATCAATCGCTTTCTTTATTGATTGAGTCATCTGTTTTATGGCCCATCATCACAGGTGGTTTCATTTAATGCTGAAGAAGGTTTTCAAGTGAATAATTTGATATGTTTTCTTTTCGGAGCAGGATATTTTATACAGACAAAAAAATCCTTTCAGATGTTTTTTTTTTGTTCTTGAGAATTGTAGATTGTATAAAATTGTTTGCAAACACTGTAGGTTAGCGTATTTGGCAAAGTGTATTTTTATATATTTTCTTGTAGAGACTCATTTCTTTAGTGAAATTCATGTTGTTACTTGAATAAGTACTTTCAAATCCGCCCTTTAAGATATCCGATTTGTAGCATTGTTTTCAGTTTTGCTGAAGGTTATGGCAATATAATAGTATGTGTTTAAAAGTATATGGTCCCAGACATGGGATAGTAGTGATTCCTCATTTTTTAGCGCAATGGGGGGAAAGACACCCCAATATCTCCAGAATAAATCTACTAATCCTTTATCTCCATCGAGCAGACACTAAATTTGCCCTAATCCAAATGATCGGTGATACACCCAACGAATCTTTGCCTCGGACACCTATTCCGTTTAAAGTTCACACCGAACCTCAAATAGAATGTCTATATTCGTACCATCGTACCATAATAATGACTAGTTTATTGTATCGTTCCAGAAGCTACTTAACTCATACTAGACTGCTCCAACTTTACAATAATCAAATCAGGCTAATAACAGAGTATGGCTGCTGTATCTAACATTTTACTGTGCAATCCTAACTGTTCATCCTGGAAGAAGTTTACGTCTCCTTGTTGGTAACGAATTATTTCCCACCTTTATCAGACAGGCGAAACTTTGGAAGTCTGTCAATCTTCTATCGCTATAACAATAGTAAATATTATAACAAGTCACATTCCTTAGTATTTCTAGTTATACATTCACAATAGGACTAACCATGCAATTTATTGAATAAACATCCGAGAGTATGTCACACTCACGGCTACAATCTTAACCTCTTCAATTCCAATGGTTAATCCATACCTATCCACGATATCCTCACATTATGCACTTCGTATTTCCTCCAACCCTTAAAACGATCTCACTCAGTAAAACTCTACCTTGAGTTGCCCTTGTGCTTTGTAATCTGTAGACTTTTTCATGCAGTTATCCGATAGCGGCATATCAGTCATAATGTCAAATAAATATATTTCATTTTATGTCCTTTTCAACCGTTCTATTATGAAAAGTTAAGACATTATATTCAGCTATAATCACTTGCAACCGATAAAAATTCCTTGAATATAACTTCTACATGGCAAAATTGACGCGCATATATATCTTTTTTTCAATATAAATTTGCTGCTTTGAAGATTCAAGCAAGAAATTCTGTGTTTCACCACAGGATATTTAAAGTGGCAGAGAATCTTTATTGAAGAAATCAATAATGTATTTACATTTCTTTTTTAAAATTAAATCCCAGTATTCTTCAATTACAGAAATAGCGAAATATTTGACGTAAGGATTTATTTCCACTGATTCCTTGTACGCCTAGCTTATTATAACATGCATTTTAACGCATCTATTCAACTGCTGGTAAATAATCTATGGAGATTCATTCGTAATAAAATAAGGACTTTCGAACGTAGCATTAGCCCACAAACAGTTTATCCCAGCATAGAGCAAACAGTCAATGATAAAACCTTCTGGAGTAAAAATGCGCTTGTCTTCGCTTGGCCTGCTTTATGGTTGAATTGTTCGTGTGTGTTTCAACATTAGTAGATATTTGTTTTCGGACACAAGAATAACCAGGAATGTTTATGCTGATATTGCAAAGATACGCATAATGGAACTTTTCCGAGCAATTTTTTTTTTTTTTTGCATGTATTATCTCCATAGGAAACAGAATGATACATATTTACAAGAGTTTGAATTATAATATTCTGGAAAAAAAACAAAAAAAGAAAACAAAAAAAAAACAACGAATCAAGCGAATCAGCAAATTGGTCCCGAAATAGATGTAGTTGAATAACTGAAAAATTTAATATAGTCCATTTTGATATTTCCGCGAATTAATTACTGATCTTGCTGAAGTTTTTATGGCTATATTTATTTCTAGGGAATTAGTAAATATCTTATAATTATGAACCGACATTTTTTTCGTATGAATATATACATTATATTGAGCACAAGAATAAGTAATATCAGATTAAAAATAAATTTATACCGGTTTAAAGGCCAAAATTTCCTACTCAGCCAGCTGCATATGCTTATAATTTATATATAAATATATATATATATATATATATATATATATATATATATATATATATATATATATATATATATATATATATATATATACAGGGTTGTATGATTAATAAAGAGAGAGAGAGGCCTACCTCAATTTCTATCCGTAATTAACACGTGAAGCTCGGAGTAAATGCTTCACTTTGTATTAAAAACAACACAAAAAATACATCTTAAACAGTCAGATATGAAGAGAAATTAACAAAATCTAAAACTACCCGACTTGAATATGGTTAAAGAAGTGGCTGAAATGCCAAGGTTTGCACTAATATTTTTTTTTTCTTTTTACTACTCATTTCGTAAGAACACCATACCTCACCTGAAACGGTTTCAGTGGTCAGGTACTGCTGCAGCGTTCCCCACTCCACTTGTAAGAAATTTAAGTTTCAGATAACACAATAATTTTGTCTTTGACAATAATGGATACTAAAATATTTGTCATGTAATAAACAATGACCGATGATGAGATTGATATGTCGAAAGTACTTGGAAATAAAATAAATATTGTAGGCAGAACATGTCTAAATTATTCAACGATACATGTCTCTCTCTCTCTCTGTGCATATATATATATATATATATATATATATATATATATATATATATATATATATATATATATTGTTGTGTGTGAAAGAGAGAGAAAAGGATTGAGCGTGTGTGTTTGTCTGTGTGTGTAAAAATAAATCAAGTGGATTTTGATTGTATGTTTTATCAGAAACATCTAAAAATAAATATTTGCTTTTTAAGATCTTATTATACAACACAAGTCAGAATGTGAATAATACCATATATTTTTATGACTCACTTTAGTTTCAGAAATATAATAATTGTATTGTTCGAAAGAATATTAAAATTTCAAAGGAGAAAAAACATGTTTGCAAATAACTGACAGATTGATAAAAATTATGTAAAGTAAAACAGATTTCAGAAAAATAAAAAAAAACGAAATTGAACACATTGGCAACATATTAACAAGAAAAGAAACTAGCTTGAATTCTTGAGAATAATTAGAACGTAGATATATAATACATTGACTAACAAAAGAATTTTGTTGAAACGGGTCTAGCGATTTTAAACATGTAAAAAAGATGTAGAATTCTACCGACACTGACTAATAACATCATCGTAAGCAAAGAACTATCTTTAAATAAATATGCGAAATAGAAAAATATAAGGTTGTTAAAAACTAGATAAAAAATATTATCACAACCTTAGTTTTATTTGCTAGCGTTTTGCTACATTGGTCTAGATGATAGGTTCTTTCTAGAATTGGTCAAGCAGCATATTTTAGAAAACAGGAGTGAAAAAGTCAACTAAACTTTTGGGCTAGTAATATATATTTCGTCAAAAGATAACTCGTTTTAAACTTGACGATGACGACAAGATAAATGGTAAGTTCTTAGATATATAATGTTTGAGTGGTACAGTACAAAATCCAATGAAATTTAAGCTAAATATTCATGACAGATAATACTAATGACACCCTGGACAGCTGACGTTACCTAAAACAGCAAAAGCCTTTGGAGAACACGAAATTAATGGAATGACACAAAGAACATTTTTCTTTGTTTCCAATAACAATTGTGTCTTAATAGGTTGTTTAACTTTAGAAAACATGAAGCAAGTATTAATAAAGATCTGTAAGAAAATGGAAAATAATAATAATTATATTAAAATTAAATCATGTCAGGTTAAATTCAAAAGGATATAAAAAGGGCAGTATCAGTGCAATAATGACTGGTGAGTTGGATGTATTCAAATGCCCCTATTAAACTTAAAAGTATCTGATAATAATTCATTCATTTATAACGGATATTGTGTTTAATGACTTTAATTTTCGTGAGCTCATAATTGTAGAGTTTATTTCAAGTTCTGGATGAAAAAAAAAATTCCCTCCAAATTAATACACTTAAGAATATCATGAATCCAATTCCTTATACCCAGCAATGCATAACTCTGAGGATTTGAAATGGCAGATTATCTTTGACTGCTAAATATTCTTGGTTGCGTTAAAACAGAATTTATAAATAAAACGATGTGTATGGGTCTAGCATCTCCAATGTGTAGATTCTAATTACCGTACAACGTAAACATTTAATCTTACCCACGAAACAATAGGTCCGTCTTAAAATCTAGTTATAAAATGTGAACCTTAACTCCTGAGGTTTATGGTAAGTCAGCATGAGAGCTGTATGTCTCAACAATTCGTTTAAAGATGACATTCAAGAACAGTAGAAAGAGTGGATGCTTAGCGATGAGAAATCATTCAGGCAAACGTAATAGACTATCGAAATCACAGCACCATCTCATGAGTTATTATAGATTGTGGTGTTTAATTGACTACATATCGCCACCGTTTTTTCATTAGAATTTGAGTGAAAGAAACTATATTCTTACTGAATGTACTTAAAAAGATATCAATACAATATATTTTAAATTATGATTTTGGTGGGTAGCGAAATATATGACAGAACCTACATTTTAACTTGAAAATTTATGAGTTGACTTATACGAAAGCTTTCGTTGAAACACTAAATATTATCGTATAATGATTTAGCACTATAAGACTAAGATTTAAAGAAATATATTAAAGAAGTTATTTTGATGATGTACGAAATAAATTCTTCAGTAAAAAAGTAACATTTAGAAGTTTATCTTTGAAATGAATTCGTTTATGATTTTCTGTCTAGAAAACACAAGGAATAAAGAAACACTATTCTATTTTACGAACGTTTCTTTCTGAAGATACATCATAATGAAATTGAACGAATATTAAAACAATGATTAATGTAACTGTTTAAAATAGTGAATGAATATAATTAAAATGAAGAGTTATATGTTAAATGTAGTGTAAAGTGTAAACAGATGTTTCCAAACGGGAAATGTTCGACGTTTATCGAGTGAAAAAGCAGGCTTGGCTTACTGTCTGATTAAATGTATAGCATTAAGCATTTAAATTTATAATATATCATATAGTATTTCTTTAGGGAGTTATATTGCACAGGTACGCTGCTGTCGCTTTTTGTAGAAACAATGAAGATCCCTTTCTATAAATTTTATTTTGCCTATTGTGGAAATTTAATATTTTGATTATATTTATTCATTGAAAGACTTCATGTTCACATAAAAATAAAAGATTTATTAGTCAAGTGCATAGTCTTTATTGATTTAACAACTCTCTCTGGTCATTTTACCGTCATATCTATGGTATTTCGTAGAAACATCGTACTTTGTTGGAAGACAGTTGTGAAGATGTTTTGAACTGACTGTACTGAGTCAATTCTTTTCATTGAAATTGCTATATAGATACTGAAACAAGTGAAAATCCGAAGAAACCAAGTAAGAATAATACGGTAGGTATGGAAACTTTCCCATTTCAATTCTTTAAGGTACCTCAAAGACTGGTTTGCAACATGCTTCCTTGAGTTGTTCTAGGCTTACCGAAATCCGGCACTTTTCTTGACTAACCGCATTAAGATTGTTGAGGTGGTCGCAATATATCTTGGCAGTTATTCTTTCGCCGGCTTGAAGAAACTCTCTGAACACCCAGCAAACTTGTATCAAAGCATTCATTGGATGAAAGCCCGCTTTAACCACAGCTCCTGCACATTCACAAGCTTCTTTTCAGCAAGCTTTCATCGAAAATTATCATAAACGATACACTTTTTATTGCCTGTGCGCCATTCTGACCAAGAATGACACCTATTTGTGAAGTAACATCAACGAAACTTCCGCAGAATAAGAATCAAGCTTGTTTTGTTTCGTCAGAGAATGTGGTACATACGTGTAGAATTTGGAAACGAACCCAATCTCTTCAAGTGGAAAAATGTAGTTGATATCGATTTTCAAACTCTTAGCAATCGCTTCCGTCTAAATTTTTAGTTTATTCTCCACGGTGATACGGAGTCTTCATCGACGTCGCAAGGTCGCCTAGAGCTTAAATGACACTGATTACATCTGCCAAACCACGTTTTAACCGTCGGACGTGCTGGAGCACGATACAAATAAACTGAATTAATGTTACATTCGTGGAAGTTCAGAGGCTTACTCTCTTTTGAAATTCATAGAGCATAAAATGGTGAAAGTTCAACTTTTCATCCTCCATCTGTAAGTTATTTATTAGTGGCCAAAACATCAACATTCAACAAAGTCTGACACGTAACTCTTAGAGGCAGGATTTTCAATCTAGAAAACACCAGAAATAGGCACAAAATCAAACACAAGTGTCAAGTTGCAGCCATTTTAAGTTAATAAACATCAGCCGTGATATTTTGTAATTGTCTGACATATTTTTTTCTCACGTCTATTAATTTACGTCATAAGTACTTCCGTTCTTAGAAAATAAAACAAGTGAAAACACATTTCTTTTTTATTCAGCCTCGTAGGTGCATCTGATAGCCATTTTTGTTAATACTACAGTTGGAAGCGGCCAGATAATATATTTGATTTTGTTAGTTGGTACAGTGCTTTTTATTATGAATATGTAGCGGTAATAGATAGTTTTCATTCAAATTTGAAGAATTTATCATTTAATTTTTTAAAGTATGAATAGAAAGTTTAGTCATTAGATGAATCAAGTGAAAATACTGGATGAGGAAGTATACTGGAGAGTTAGAAGTTTGAGAAAAATCAGCGCATATGCTGGGCCATGGGGATCTCATTAAGCCTAGCATAGAAATAAATACAAAATGAGAGTCGTTCATGAATTATGAAAGACAAACGATACAATGTCTTCAAGCCTAGCAGCCACAATCTATCAAAAAAGAAAAAACACATCAGCCAGTTCAAACAAGCATTATAAACAGTAGCGGCAAAAGAACTCTCAGAAGGCAGCAAGTTTAGGTTTAAGACTCCAAATTCTCCCCAGATATTTCTTCTACTTAGCCTAGTGGATTAAAGTTTTGGTTGGTTATTTTGATGACATATTACTTGTGAATTCAGTCCTTGAACCAGATACTATGTACTTGGAATCGGTGCGAGCGTTATTGATCAGTCATAAAAATAAAAACTAGACCAGAAATCCGTAGATATTCGACGGTGAAACATTCTACACCCGTAGATTAATAACGTTTGGAATTGGCTGTAAGTTACCCAAATCGATAAACATATGTTGAAAGCCGGAGGGGGGCACCATGGCCGAAAAATAACGAAGATAATGATAACCGTCCGAAATTAAATAATGTAAATAAAACCCCCCAAAAAACTCACAAATTCAGTTGGAAATTGATGCATTTATTTCTTTAAATCCTTTTTCAAATTATTGATATGAGAAAACGATTGTCCAGGTTAACATTTGGAAACGTTTTTTGGGGTTTTATTTTTCTGTACTGCCTCAATAGCTAAATGTTTTAACTTTAACCTGGAATGACTTAATATATATTCGAAAGTACACACGATATCATGAGACAATCTTCCAGCTATTTACTAACAAATTAAAAATTTACTTGAAGACGTCAGTGAAATCAGATTTTCTTCTTTAACCAGCATGAGAAAATAAATGGATGTTAGGACAAAAACAGTTTAATATCTGAAACCCCGTCTGCTCAGGAAATCTATTATTTTTTATTCTTCGCCCTGCGGTAATGAAAACAGTCATAAAATGCAAACAATCTAACTTGTATAATAACGCTGAGGAATTCAGATAAAACAAATATAGAAACAAATTTGGAAACGGAAATGCAAGCCAAGACAATCGTTTATAGAAAAATAAAATCCTTCTCCATCTACGGATATATATATATATATTTTTCTCTTTCCTTAGTATATACAGAGAATTAATAGGCTTATAACCTTTGTAAAAATGCAACCACTATTTCCAAGTTTATTACAAGATAGCTTATTTTTTTTTAATTATCATCTAAAATAGAGGCTTAACTTCGTAAGCAACAGTAGAAACCGCTCATATCTGAGAATATATTTGGTACATGATTTGGATACGTGGGCTTTACTAATATCAGACGCTGATGTGTTATTTAATGGAGAAATCGAGTATAATTGATTCTCTAGCTTCCGTCAGGGAGACAGCTTTTTTGGAGAAAGGTTTACTATACCTGACGGCGAGGCACAACGCGAATTGTGTAGGGATGATTCTGTATGTAAAATAATCGGGCAATAACTATGGTTAAATTTCAAATGCCTAGTTGTATTGCCTGTTGCCACATAATGTGTCTGATATTCCATAGCATTCAAACATCCAGATGTAGATCAAGTTTATATATATATATATATATATATATATATATATATATATATATATATATATATATATATATATATATATATATATATATGAACATTGAAGTCAACGCTCAGAGACGACACGCTGTTTAATTCCCGACTGTTTATTCAGGCCTTCGGTAATAGTATCAACTTTCATATTGGCTTCCAACTTCAAAGTCCATGTAAGAACCAAGAAGAGAACTGAAAATGAGTAGAAAAAAGAAGGTACACTAGAAAAAGAAGGATCAAGTGGTCCCAACAGGAAGAGAGATTGTCATTGTACCTTAGAGCGAAAGAGATCAATTAGGAAATATCCAACTCAATACATAAGACGCTTGGCAAATGAGAGATGAGTTTCAGATATGGCATTACAAAAAGCAGGGAAAGAAACATGAAAATGAAATCTTGCTGTTAAAGAATTTGGACAATTTTGCTTTTACCCCCTAGTATATTAAAACAATTTTTTTTCGGTCAAAGTTAGGCTTGTCCGGAAAACGGTTATATAAAAGATTGCTCAATACACAATGTAAAAAAAGGGAAAACCACCATTCAGAGCTATTAAATATAAAAGTCAAAGAATACAAGAATTCCTTTACATTGATATATCTATCTATCTATCTATCTATATATATATATATATATATATATATATATATATATATATATATATATATATATATACTCTTAAGGTGCTTCCTGACAAATCGATCATAGAAAAATTGAAACCCATGTCTCATGGTCAGAAATCGAACGTTCTAACCACCCAGCCACCATGAATATATATATATATATATATATGTATATATATATATATATTGAGTAGCCACCTTTCTTTTAAAACATATTTCTAATGTGTATATAGTTTTCTTTTTGAAAGAATTAAAGTAGTACAGAAATTGTCCTAATACTTACTGTGACAAGTACATTTGGTCATTTTTTTTAGCCATTTTCAATGAGACGTTTTTAAAGCATGTTTTCCTCAAATGTGCATTGAAAACTTTATTGAGTATCCAAAGCCATATTTTGAAGGATTATAAGTATTTTTGGGGAGATAAAAACGACATACTAACCCCTGTCCATCTTATTAACCCATATCTGGAGAGAGAAGTGAGGGATTCATAACTTTGCCAAGGTTATTTATGCATAACATAATATAAAAAAAACAATTGGAATTGGAACTTTGCCTTCTGATTTCTCAATTCGGAATCATTTTCAATTCCACCAGCTGCCCATCCAGCATACATCAGCTGATATTCCGTAGCATTCATTCAACTATGTACTGACCTGTCTCCATGTTGTTTAACTTCGGTGATCGTACAAGTTCGGTGTTTTAACGTGTTATGATTATAAGCGCTGTAGTGTGTAATAGTAGTAGTAATAGTAGTAGTAGTAGTAGTAGTAGCAGTAGAAGAAGAAAAAGAAGAAGAAAAAGAAGAATTGTGGAAGAGGAAGTAGTAGTAAGCTAATGATTTTCTAGATGATGCGGCGATGAATTGATTTTGGTGAGTTTTCAAGAAAGGACCCTCTATATATAGACTCTATTATTAAATATAGTTAAGTTGAAGCTTGATTTGAATAGTTTTATATGAATGGCTCCTATAATTTGTCGTCAGCACCGACACTTATATTTATCTAAAATAATGAAATTATCTACTAGAATCTTTCTACTAGGGGCTGCCAATTTTCTTTTCTTTTTTTTTGAGTCTCCAGATAATTTCTTCCGCACATTTATCACAGGAGTGATTTTCAACCTTCGTGTCTCATGTCCAATATCTTTAACCGATTATATTCATAAAATGTTGATTATGGAAGTAAAGATTCTATTTTACATTAATTGTTTTCTCGACATTTCCTTCTAATTATTGTAAACAAGAATTAGGGTCGCAGATTTACAGAAATGTCTCTTTCGAAAATATATTTTACTTCGCATTTTTTGAATTTTGATAAACTGATTTCAGAACAAAATGTTGGAACAATGTCATGTCTCTTCCTTATTATATTTGGAATTAAATCTTATAATATCAATAAAAACGATCAAAAACGACAGAAACCATTCCTTTTTTCTCGTTTTCTTACGATGACTGTAAATTCGTTAGACTTCCATAATGGAAGCATTCAACAATATATCGAATGCCACAATGTAATTATTTTATTTATAATTAACTCATATTCAATTCTCATAAATATTTGTTATTTATGTGGACTTAATATTTCACGTCAGATCGCAGGGATAAAACTATATGCTAACGAGTTAGGACTGAACTTATTTTCGTGACCATACTTTAAGAAGGTAGGTTGATAAACCTAACCGTAAGAAATGTTGCGGTATAATGATATATACTTGACATCGTCTTACACAAGCGCAGGTGGAACTATCTACTGTGACAATGTCATACAAATATATAAGCAAATAATTCTTAAGAAAGAAAAAAAAAATAGAAAATTTTGGCGCAATTTTCAGCCTTCCCAAGTTAAAAAAAAGTCAACTGGAATGTGCCTCTTTGCTTCCCGATACAGTGATGATCTAAACAGTATCCTTTTCAAAAAATATTCACATGCATGTACTGTTTATTCCAAAAAAAAACATTACTTTCTGCAACAGATGTAGGAGGTGCACAAAGAAAGGATTTTACTACCCCTAGTGCATTTCTTTCAAAAGGTTCATTCGTAACATAGATAGATAGATAGATAGATAGATAGATAGATAGATAGATAGATAGATAGATAGAAAGAAGTAGGTTGTAGAAATAGACATATATGTTTATTGCCAAGTACACTGTTTAAGCAATAATCGGATTATATTTAAATTATGTGTATGTTTGTTCGATATATATGCAACACTGGTGATATCCGAAAAATGGAAGGAGGAAACATTTATTTTCCGTTTTTGTTGTGGGGATAATTTTTAAAAACTATTTATAACACTTTTTGGGATTAATTAATTTTGATTATTCATTTATTGTAATCTTCTTGTTACTATTTTATCTGTTTAGTTGTTTTGTAAATAATCCCTTTGCAATTTTAAATAAAGTTTAGTATTTTCAGACATTAGTTTATTTATTGTGTATCATTTGTGATTTGGCCGGTGTTAGCGTACTAGGAATTCTCATAGGCTCATAGATCGAGAGTTTATACAAAAATAATTGTCTATGGTTTGATGGTTCCATTAAGAGAGAAAATGCGAAGCACTGTGCCCTGAAGATTTCTATATCCGCATTGTTTCTATATACAAAATACTTATCACCTAAATAAACACAAAGCCCCAATAAAATTAAACTTTTGGACAATATATATATATATATATATATATATATATATATATATATATATATATATATATATATATATATACTGGTGTGTTTGTGTGTGAACAGAGAGAAAGAGAGACGAATCTACCTCGATAAAAAATTTATAGTTTCTCTATTAATAAAATTTAATATGGGATTATAATGCGTATGTGCATATTAATATTTTCCATGCAAAGATTCATGGGTAAGTTTAGGCTAGTTTTGGAATACTGTATTTTAGAAGCATTAAAAAAAAAATAATATCTGTTTGAGACGATTTGAAAGTTGCCATATTTTCGGTGAGAATTTTGTTTGTAAAAAATAATTATCCTAAAACTATCAAATCCAGCATTGTAATCATTAACAGGGTAATGAGCAAGCGTAATGGAATAGCAAAAGATGTCGTCCAAATGCTAAGTAAAGTATTAAGAAACATGAAAATGTCATTAGAAAAAGAAACGATCTCTGACTTGCTATGCAACATCACTCATCCTGTATTACACTGAATATTAAACAACCGATGAAAAATAAACTGTAGTTAACAGATATGTGGTTCTCTAGAAAGATGCTAAAAATAACATGGAAGATTTAAAAAGTGTAAACATATTTGTACTTAGAATGAGACAGCTGAATTTTTTTGTGTCACATGACAAGGAAAACACATTTGAAAAATGCGACAGTGAATATTGAAATCAAGAGGTTCAAAGGAAAAGATTAAGTAAATTTCCTGATTTAATAAATATGCATACACCTGGGTTCCTCCTCACAGCAATATGATTGGCTGGTGTCAGCCATAAATGCAGACTGATGTGGAGGTACAATGACGACGCCTATTGACTACGCATATAGTCTTCGCCTATTGCCTAGGCCTATTGCCTACTACTACGACGAAGACCAGTCCATTTTGGTACCTACTAGAGTTTCCTACCTGCTTACAGTAATCAATAACCACTTTGCTATTCGAACAAATATATCCCTTTCCGGGACATATCACTTTCTAAGAAGGTTGTATAAATGGATGACCTAATGAGGACCGGAAGTTAGATCAAGGAGATAGAAATTACCTATAAGTACATCGTGATAGCGTCTGTTATCGTCCCAATTAGTTATTTATTCTGTCTCCCTACTAAGACGAGTTGTGCCCCAAGATCTTTTTTTAAGGCGGGCATCGAGCGTGTACACCCGGGCAAGGAACAACAATTGCCCGTAACTGTTGGTTCCGCTGGCCTCGGTTTGAGCACCGATCCTTTTCCCTCGAGCCGTGAGAGGGCCCGGACTCGGTCAGCTGTTCCCCACTCTCAGCATAATTTTCCTCAGTTGCAACTCTGTCCTTTGACAGAGTAGCCCCTGAGAGCACTCTGCCCAAAGACAGAGACGCAACTGAGAGGTGATAAGTAATGTGTTAGAAACTCCTCGAGAGGAATTTACACACATAATCGTCTCAACTATGGGCAAATTTTGAACACCAAACGATAAATATATGAAAGTATAAAATACATTAAAAAAACAGTATTACTAACAATAAATTTTAGAGCAAAATGGCCTACAATCGTTTTATCTGTATTTGAAGACATACAACTGAGTTCAAAATATATTTAGTTGAAGCGATAATATAATCTTCAAAATATTTAGATTTCGCCATTACATAACCCAGAGAGGTAGACATACCGCTATACAAAATCAACCAACAAAGCAACCTACAACTACAGAAAGTTGTGGAGAACGATGATCGCCAATATTCTGAAAGGAAACTCGCCATAAAATAGCTCTCCTGCAGGTAAGAATTTTCTTTTTAGGGATAAGATTTAAACAAGTTTTCTCCAAACATTTAGAAACAATATATTGTTATATGATGTTCTCTATCATAGGTCTTGTCATCAAGGAGATTCACGCTTGAAGAAAAGCCATGGTCTAGTAAGAAAATTGCGACTACACATCGGTGGAAAGTTTCAGACACCCAGTCTTCCCAGCAACCAAGTGATCCTTTCTACATGAACAGTCTCTAAACTTATAAACGAAGATGTTAATTATTGCTTACACACGACAAATCAAGCAGGAAGACGAGTAATCAGTCAAGTGGCATGTTTATTGCCGGAACTAAATGGGTTAGTATGTAAGCTGTAACGTTACAGACATTGTGATCAGAACATTTAAAATATGAAAAAGCCGCGTTAACTGGTATCGCGAATAATTTAGTAAATATGATTCTACTATTTGCTATAGTACGTCTGTAAACACACACACGCACTTATGTTATGGCAAATACAACAATGTTTTGGCGGGTGTTTTTAACCAGAAATATTATATAAAATACCTGAGTAAGCTTATATGTAATGCTGGCCAAGGATGATTGAAAATTCGTAACCAATGAAAGGACTTGAGAAAAAAATAAATGAAGTTCTACTGATCGATGACCATAGTATCTTGAACGATTCATAAAAAGCAACAAGGAAGTTTTAAGGAAAAAGTAATGAAAAAAGAATGAAAAATTAAAAGGTGGAATTAGTTTGACACGTAATGAGGAAGCATAGACTGAGGTACACTATTTACATTATTCGGACTATTGTCCTCATCATTGTTGCCATATTTATTACAAAGTTTTGGCCGTTGTATGCTCCGGCCTTCTTCAAGTGGTTGGAATGTTTAACTGAAAGTCAGACGGAAATTAACAGGAGATAAATGTTAATTGGCATCCATTAAACATGGCACATGGAACTAGAACAGTCTACCTCAGTGAGCGAAATAAGGGGTTCAGTTCAACATTCCAACCACCTGAAGAAGGCCGGAGCGTACAACGGTCAAAACGTTGTAATAAATATTGAGAGTAGTCCGAATAATATAAATAATGTACATAATACCTCATTTCAGAAGTATAGACAGATAGTCTGCGGTATTTGACACTCAAGAAACATAAGATAGTCAAGAAGGAATAGAACGATTCTAGCTAACGAACTTTTGGGAATTTTATCATAATCTGAGTGACCAAGAAATTTGCAATTTTGAAAGCAAATACATTTTACTGTTTATATTTATATTCTAAAATAAATAAGTCTTTATCATCATGTGTCATGTCTCTTTTAATAGAACCTTAATTAGTATTTTAATGTACAGTAACCGAGAAAGTTAAAATTGTATTGTTTTCTTTGTGACGCGGAGGGATGTGGTGTTATATAAAAGCAAACCACTCATACCCTCCAATTACTCGATAATATAAGCGTATATTTCTCTTTCTGATCTACTGTACATTATAATTAAGCATATTTTCATTATAATAGTCTAATAAGCCGTAAATGTACCTTGTAAACAAAACTATTGTTGTTATGTTTTTTTTCTTTATAAGTGCAAATCAAAGATACTATTTAAATATGAATATATAAATATATTCAACTTTATATTTGCCATTTCATTCCTCTGCATTTTGCTACTTTTGTGGAAACGGGACTATTTTGAATTTAGCATCTTACTGGCAGATGAAATGCTTTAACTGATTTAAAGTTTTCCAGATAATAACTTAGTATATTTTATGTATTGAAATAAGTGATAATCCAACAGTGCAAAGTCAGGTGAATACGATACGAGTAATAGGATATCCCCGCCAAATTCTGTCAATTTTCTGTCAATTTTCTGTCGGTCTGCAAAGAGATGCAATGTTCGGCGTTGTCCTGATGGAAGAGGTCTCGTTTCGGCTAGTTTATTACGGGGGATTTTAATCAATGTCTTCTTTTAATTGATTCGATTATTGATAGTACTTTACTAAGTTCAAGTTTTGATTTTCCGGAATAGTTAATAATAATCACCCATTTCAAGTCAAACCAGAACATCAACAGTATGTTCTTCAGAAGTCACCCGGTATTCTAAAGTAGGATGCTCATTTTATTTATCACGTGATAAACTGTTTTCGTTCCAAATTTTGGAAGCTAAAAAATTGTCATAGTCTGTGATATCTCTTTTCAAAAAGGGCTCAATTATGTTGCGATTGAGTAGGGAATCACAGACTGAAATTTCGTCCATTATATTTTATTCTATTAAACCATGAAAGAAAAACATATGATTTAGAAATCTCATATGATCCGTGGAGTATCAATGCGATATCCAGTGTTGTATGAACTTAGATCATTTTAAAGTGGCGTTTAAATTTGGTTGTGTTCACGATTAATGCTACACTGAAACATAGGTTCTTATAGGATCAGTGAAGTTAAACAATGTCGACCCTAATCAGTACCTTCAAAATAGCAGCTACTGTAAGCTTGTATGTTGCCATATAGGACATAAATGAATGGAATCCTCCGTTTATGTAAATAAGCGGAGTTGAGGAGAGTTAGGATTAGGTTAATTACTAAGTCTACCTTCGTGTAGTAATCCTTCTGTTTCATTACTTACCTCTTCCTTATATATATTTCCCTCTGTAATCTCGAAAACACAAGATACAACGGGTGTGCGAGTGATCTAATGGATATTGGAATTGGAAACCGGAAATTTCTGTCGGGTTCGATATATTTATAATTACGCGCAAATAGAATTGGGAAAGATACCACTATATGTCTTCTCACACCTACGGCTTAATTAGTAGGATTGGCATCAATAAATCAATATTTACTACAAAAACGTCTTAAAGTCTAAAAAAAAAAATGTATTGGCTTTAAACAACCGGGACGGGATTGACAATGCATAAATAAAACCAGTCAGTCGATTTGGTCGTCATCAATGAATGCATGGCTGACAGAGCTTTCTATATTCAGGATCAAGCCAACCACTTAAAAATGGCTTAGCTGTGATATTATCTCTAAAAACTGCACACATCATTTTTGTTGTTTGTACATCAATTTGTTCTTTTTTTTCAGAAATATCATAATTTAAAACAACGAAAAGAATTCTAAACCACAATATTCAGCTATTAATACCCGGAAATCAGTACGTATTCTGCATCATCATTGTCACGGAATGTTTTGTAACTAATTTGTAAATAATCGAATATCCCAGTTAAATAAATCCTTGAAAATATAGCTATACTGAATCAAATCTGTATATGTTCAAATAAATTAGTTGAAGATTATTTTATTTTTGTTTATACCAAAGTGATAGTTTATGTCAACTTTTAAAATTTCTTTCAGCTTAATTTTATTTGCTCTTCAACGACATGCTGCAAGTCATTATTTTTCATAAGCTTTTGTCTATGTTATTAAGCTCCTTACAGTTTACTCATACTTAACTTGGTCGTAATAAATTTTTTAACTTATTTCATCGTAACCAGATGTGCCCTGTCTATAAACACAATATAAACCCTTAAACTTTCAATTCCACCTTAAATATCACGCAATAAACCCAACAATCTTAAATTTATAATGCACGATGGATAATGCAAAATATAGTATCCAATTTTTACCAAAAATTCGTGATCCCAGAAATAACCTAAACAATATTGTTTATTTCTTCTTGAAATCTAGGAAAGAACATGACCAATAACTCCTTGCTGTTGTGTCAAAGTATACAAAGGGGAAACTACCAACATCTTAATCGTAAGGTTGGCAGGAACTTCGAAAAACCGTAGACAAGAAAGAAATCAATGGAATTCTGTTATCATCGTTCTCCATGAAATGAAATGAAAAAACTGGATAAGGATGTCTGAAAGTATGGGCGCATATACTAGGTTATGAGGACTTCTTCAGTAGGCCTAGCGTAGAAATAGACGACATGGGGGGGCGTGCTAATGAAACACACACACACACACACACACAACAGGTTTTCAACAGCAGCACCTGTAACTAGAGAAAATTTTAGTTCAGATCAGCATGTCAATGAGTAGAAGCAGAAGAACCCAGTTTAATTTTAATGCTCCTGAATTGTTCCATTGTGCAATGCTTTTGTGGATAGTAATTGTCAGTTCAATCCCTGGACCAGACATTAGAAATCGGGACGGTAATAAGTGATCAGTAATACATAAAGCGAGATATCACTAAAAATGTGTAGTCTACCCCTGGAAAGTAAATAATGGGTTCAGTTTGAAATTCATTGTAGGTTGCACGAATCTACTTTCCGCTAATGAAGTTCGGAAGACACAACGGCCAAAACGTTGTAATAACGGCAATGACGAGGACAATAATCCGAATGTAAATAATGTTCTCCATAAATTATTATTTATATATGTACAGAAGATAGCATCTCAACATGATTAATGCCATAGCAATATCAAATTATTACATTGGCCACACATATTCGACAGAGGTATTCTTAACATATGTCGAAACATTTTGTTCATAGGTAAATAATCACATTACAAAGACCCAAACTATCAACATAAGAAATATATTACCAGATACAAAATATTGTACACATTCACTGCAAAGAAAGGTACTAAGATCTGGAAGTTCTTCACATACAAATGTAGTAATACACATTAGATAAAATATGGTTAAATCTAGTCTTAAATTCTGTATAATATATTTAATTGCCATACAAATATTAAGAATATATATATGATATGATATACGTTTTTTCTCTACGCTGACTTCGGCTTGAACCATTAAATACTGTGTCACTTCAGACTGATTCAAATTCACTTCCCTAAAATACTTGTATTTAGCCAAAGGAATCTTGTCTGCTTTTCTAACAAATTAACATACTTGATAATGACCGAGATGGAAAAAAGGAATAAACATAATTTATCCACAACTGCAATTCCGAAATATAACATAATTTCGAAAACAGAAAAAAAAACTAACGGTGTAAAAAGACAGAGCATTATTATATTAACTAAATATGCACGTCACACACACACACACACACACACACACACACACACACACATACATATGTATATATATATTCTCAAATACACAATGTGTGTGTATATGTATATTGAAATTAACTAAAGAATTTTTGAACTTGAAAACATAATAATGCAAGATATTAATTATGGTGATAAGCTAGTAAACTCTGAGATTTCACAAACGATACAATCGCGCGAGAGAAGACAGTAACAAAAATATATTAATAATTCATATTAACTGAACGTTCTTTCTTCCAGACAGAAAAATGTCTGATAACTTTGAGACATCTGTTCTTACTTTAAATGTGTGATAAATCAGTTCAAGATAAAAGTACCTAAGATTTATCAATATACAGCTTTTTCTTTGAAAGGTCAAAATATAGTATAAGTTATGATCATGTAATCTGGTTTAGTTTTTGTTTTACACTGCATTTCAAATTATCGTCTTATTATGGTTTCTTAAATGTTAAAATTTCGAATTTTATTTTCCGCCATCTTAACTAGAGTAAATAATTAATAACTAAATATCTAAGGACTAGGTCCTTTGGGTCCAAAGAAATTGTTAGTCATGCATTTATTTACGAACTCTCAGATGTATTAGGAAAAAAAGACTTCAGTTTCGACTTGTCTGGCACACAATGATTGTCAGCTGTAAACGCTACCAACATTTTCATGCACTGCTGATTCTGTGTCAGGAAATCCAAGCAGAATTTAAAGAACTTTGATGCACTGTTACCCACAATCATTATAGACGCCCAGTAACCTTTACAATTTTATTAGGTTGTATCGTCGAAAACTCACGCATGGTTTGTATTGGTAGAATTAATTATCAGTTCAATTAATTAAATTGGCTTTGTTATATGCCAGATTTCTATACCAGCTGATCCCTCTCTGCCAATAGACCCCAAACATGATCGCATGCTTCAGCCTCCAGAATTGATATATACACATTCGACACGACTGGGTCCGGTGTGGTTCGTGTAAATAGGTTTTGGCTATCTTCCATTGTTATTTCCCTCAGGACTAAACTGAGCATGAGACGAAAGCACTCATGCATAAATGTATTTTTTTTTATACACAACTAGCTTCTCTATTAATATCGGCGAATAAATATGTGGCTTTGGATGTTTATTCTGATCGTAGATCTTTCTTCTCGCGGGGGATGAGAGAGAACGTTTCTAGTTTTTCTCTCCCCGGTGTTACACGTATAAATCTTACTGAAATCGATTTGTCACACGTGTGCACATCTATAAGATCCAACCACCTGTTTACATAGTAGCATCAGCCAATGACATTACTGTTATCTTATTTTAATTATGGGATGTAGTTTCCTTTTATACGAGTTTTCTATTTTCTTGATATGTTTGCGTTTGACGACTCAGATCTACACAGACATGAACAATTGCCGATTGCGATCTCATTTCAAATGATCTCTCTGCCTAAATATTCTCTCCAATATTTCGGGTGTACGACACTTTCCAATTAATATCGTTTTTGAAGGGGCCGTCTCCTGAGACATCATTTCCCAATTACTTTAAACACTCGATATTTGAAAATTTGATTGCCTATAGACAAAATGGTTGTATGCTCGTAAATATATTTCGGTGTACTGAGAACACTTAACAATGAATCTGGAGCATCAGGGAACCGATCAAGCATCAGCTTCAAGTGGATACTTTATAGGCAAGGGCCGAATAGATATTAGCTTAAAGATCTTCCTAGAGGAAACCTTGATGGGTCTTTCCTTGACGTGAGTTGACCAAGGTCAAAAGTAATATTCCAGCCAGTATTTTCGGATGCCCTGTATTGAATGAGGATCAAGGCGCGCATGAAATATATATTGAATAAAACTTGATATAAATTGCACTTCTACTTAACACCAATGTGTGGAATATTATATGCTTCCCGATTATCTCTATGAGCATCAAAAATATCTTAGATCTCTCTCTGTGAGGCTTTCCTGATGATAATGAAGAGTGATTTTTGAGGTAAGTAATGACAATGGAAAAGAATATTTTGTTCAAACCACTTTTCTCGTAACTGTTTCATTACAAAAACTGTATCAATTATGCTTACATATAATCAAATGGCACACTCTACCTTTAAAAGATTGTACAGCGAGACAATAATAATCTGTTTTCAGGTTTTGAAGAAGTTTTCACACACGAATTTACTTCTATTTTTCTTATACAGAGTAGTAAAAAAAGTCATGTAGAAGGTTTTTTATATATTTTTCTCCCTCCCAGTTAAAAAAAGAGAGAATGGGATAAAAGACCTTCTTCAGGTGATTGGGGTTTAGAACTGAACCATTTATGTCGTCCGCCTAGGTAGACTATTCTATTTCCACGTGCCATGCCTATTCCTGATGTCCCAGTAACTACCTTTAACTCAATTTTCCAAGGTTTTGTTCACCACTGCAGTAGCCAAGTATTGAACTCACAATTCTTTGAGTCAAGTCAGTATGTCCAACCAAATCTTGCATCCACTGAGTCATGTGACTACAATGGCCAATTGAATAAGAGCGTTGGTTGCTATTGTGAACTGGCGTTACATTTTCCCAAACAAATACATGTATCAGATAACTGAAACCACATCACTTGAGCAGTATCAACAATCTCAAAATCTATAGTTTATATCACATATAACTCACAGAGAAAATAATTACATAAACATGATGTTGTTGACCCTCCTCATTACTATTATATTATGAATGAAAACCTCGTCAATATTAGGAAAGCTATTTGAAAACAGCTATTGTAATTAAGAAATGTATTTTACTGAAAAAATATTTTAAGGGTAATATTTAATAAATATCAAGTGAGAGCAGAAGTGGTTGCTGATAAATGGAAACCAAATTTTTGTTATGAAACGAATAATATTACCATTATCATTTTAAAGATATTTTGGAGATATCAGTAATAGAACATTAAATAAGATTAATTTTTTTAAAAAAGAGATTCAGTCAATTGAAGGCAGAAAGCATCAGTGGAATTATAGGTAAATCAGTCAAGTCGTTAGAAAAAGAAGTGAAGCAAATAATAATAATAATAATAATAACTTTTTTCTTTTGTGGATATGATCCTATCAATTATGTATAATTTAAATATTTCGTCAGAATAAGCTAATAACTGTAAATAACATATTAATCTGAATAATGTTTCTCATAATGCAAACTATAATATAAAATACACAATTATTAAACATATGGAATAAAACATTTTTCTCATAGGTTTCGTCTTTATAAAAAACTTTCTATACACACACACACACACACACACATATATATATATATATATATATATATATATATATATATATATATATATAAGAATAAATATGTAGAAAATAACAAGATAGCCTATCTAATACTTACACCACTCCGAAGGGATTCTAGCTTAGTATTTTCTAAAAGTTACCCATTGGGAATTAATTACTCAGTGAAAAAAATCCACATGGTGAGATTTCTGATTATTACCCAATACTGAAGAGCCTGGTCGTTATTTAAAAAAAAGTACCTTAATATTGCTAAAAGCCCTCAAATCTGGGGTACTTAATCATTATTGGACTCAGTAGGTAGTATGTGTCAAGCATGCAATCTTCATCAATAGTTATTACCTTCTTATGTCGGTTGATTTTTATTTTGTTTGCAACCGAGCAACAGATATAATTATACCAGTGGGTGTATCACTAGTAGTAAGTCGAGTAAGCCAGAGGGAAATAATCTGAGTAAATGATAATCGTTAACGCTCTGGGATGTAAGTTGTGATTGTCTTGCTTCAAGGGAAGATTCATTCTCGGTTTCAATTTCCAGCCAGCAGCAATTAACACACGTTGGTAGAAAAGTAAAAAAAATTCTAGGGTCACCTAGTTCCTAAAGCAACATATTGCTACGAATATTGTATTTTCTAAAATAGTCAGTCTTGATACCGAAAGATTTATGTCTTTGTGGCTTTATCAATCGCGAGGAACTCATCCTGCATCGACCGCACTGCAGTTAAGCAAAGAACGTGCTTTTTTGTGGCTTATGAACAAGAAAAATACCATGAAAAGTAATCGGCTTTGATACCGAAACATTTGTTATGTCTTTGTGATTTTATCAATCAGGAGACACTCATCCTACATCGACCGAACTGCAGTTAAACAAGGAACGTGCTTTGTTGTGGCTTAAATACTATGAAAGATCGTTAACGATGTTATCGGGATGTTACGAAAATCCATGTAATCCTGACACAATGAGGATCATAATGATGATGATAATCATGAGGAAGATATTGCTTGCACCACGAGGCACCTAACCGATGTCACTTGCAAAGCCTATACACCTCATGCATCAAGTGAATATCGACCTCACTATTCATTCATTACCTCCAAATTAGCTGACTTACACATCAATGAAATAATTAAAGTTATCTATTGAATATTAATTAGTATTCGCGCAGATAAAGTTCAAACTCTCTAATCAGCAATAATAATTTCGAAGCTACCTTACGAAGAAACTTCAGAACATGACAACAAATCGTGTTATTTTTAATAATTTCCCTCCAAGAAATAACGTCACTAAGACGCAAGTGTTATTGAATATGATAGAAACTAAGAAAGAAAGGTTTCGGGGAAAGAGGACAGTCAAAGAAAGAGAAGATGGCGATTGACTTTGCATTTAATTTTTTGACGATCGTAGTTGACAAAAAAGGAAGACGTTGGAAGAGATTCCCACAAGCAAGAAGTGCGAGAAGAAAATATTAGCGTAATAAATACTGTTGCATTAGGAAATTCTAAGACTAAAATGATGAAACATAGTTGGCAATGTAGTACTGAGTTTAAATTCGTGAAGTCGAGGTATCAAAGAATAGAACTCATCAAAACAACGATATAATATTTATCGAAAAAAGTGCGAAGAATGTTGGATACGGCGGGGTGGGGGGATTAAATTACTGAAGCCGAGATGCTAGTTCAGGACATATATTTTTGCAGATTTTTCTTTGGGTTTGGCAAAGAATCTATAAATAGATAGCAGAAACACCCGACACCAAATATTCAAGGTAACAAAATAACATTATATCAGAAGCTTCAGAATTATTAGAAAATCAGTCTCTCTCTTTCTCTCTCTCTCTCTCTCTTTCTCTCTCTCTCTCTCTCTCTCTCTCTCTGAGCGAGTTAAAATTTTATTGGGCACCCTACCTTATTTTGACCTCGTTTGGTAAAAATCAGTTAACAAATATGGAATGAGGTCTACACCTGATTGTCAATAAACATAGCAGGAGTATTGTCTTACATCACGTTCAGCAATAATGAATATAGCTAATTGTTTAAGTTGTGGTTTGAATGGAAATTAAAATAAAAAAAAAAATGTCATAAAATCACTATTGTTCCGTGCACACTTATAGGTGACCCATTGTCTTTTCCTTGTGCCTATGTAAGCTAACGTTACTAACTACTTAGGATAAATAATGCGACTATCAAACGTATTGAAATAGTAAAGATTTCTTACAAAAATAATTGCTAGTGACTGACATTTGTTTTACTCGCTATTCTAATCATCTCCCTTATGCACGACTAAGTTAATTTCAATCTGACACTATAATTTTAAAAGAAAATTCCTGACAAAAACTTGAGTAATGAAGTCGCTGTCTAGAAGATACGTTTATAATTATTACTGTCATGTTATCTTTGCAACATACCATTTAGAATTTCACAGAGCTCTTATTATTTCACATGAAGAAGAATTATGCTCAGTTTAAAATATCAATCCGTGCTTTGGGAGTCTATTAGAAAGTGGGAAAGAACAAATTGTATTTAGAGATGAAAAAAGAAAATATCTAAAAAGGAATATAAGAGATGAAATGATATACTCTCAAGAATAAAGGCAATTGAAGAGATATTTTTTTATAAATGACATCTTATTCAAAAGTGAGCAGATCATTGGCTCTCCATAGATTCTCTTTTTCTTATTAGTTATATACACTGACTTCTTCTGAAATATATTTTTCTTTATGTGTCGTGTCCTCTCAGGACGTTTGCGATCGTGACTCTCCACAACTTCCTGTCCTTTGCAGCTGTTAATAAATTTTGTCTTTCTGTTAGTTCTGTTCCGTCATGCATTTAATCAAGCTCACTAAGTATGGCATATATTGTTTCATCCGCCCCACTTGCCCTCAATCTGTGTCGTGAGTATCAGATTATCCAAGATCTCATTTCTTATTATATGTCCCAGAAACCTCGTCTCTGCCTAATGTTAAACATTAGTTTAATTTTTGTTTCAATTTTCGTTAAAACTACGTCGTTACTCTAGCGGTCAGTCTACGTTATCCTCGTCATTACTAATATAGAACTACATTCTTGTTCATTATTTACATTATTCGGACTATTTTCCTCATCTGTGTCGATACATTTATCACAACGTTACGGCCGTTGTACGCTCCGGCTTTCTTCAGCTGGTTGGAATGTCGAACTGAACCTTTTATTTCGCTCACTGGGGTAGACTGTTCTAGTTCCACGTGCCATGTTTGATGGATGTCAGTTATCAGTTACATTCTTATTGCTTTAATTCTCTTCTTCATCTTTACAGGAGGACAGATATCACATTGCTGTTTAGTACTCTTTTCATTGTTACTAGCGATTTTTTTGTATTTCTTTTTTGTACTTTGCTTAGCTTTTGGAATGGTCCCTTGGCTATTCTAATATGCCTTCGGATTTCACTGTTACACTTTTCGTCATTTGTTAAAACATTTCCTAGATATTGTAGTTTCCGCACGTGTTTTATTTTGTCATGTCCGATATGCAACTCTCACTCTGGGCATATATATTTGCTGACAAGTATTTATTATGTCATGAAGTTGCTGTTTAATCATTTTTCTCTTGCTCTCATTTAGTATCTTTTGTGGGTGTATATCAGAGTGATTTCGAGTTGCACTCACTATTATTTAAGTCTTATTCCTTGACATTTAACTTCACTTCAAGAAAGACAAGACCACAAGAACACACGGCTTTACTTTGTGTGAAAGATGATTAGAAAATTTTAGTGAGAAGTGAAGATTTTCTTTTAGACTTCTGCTACTGTGTTTAGACAGCACGCTTTTTTTTTAATCCAGTGTTGGTAGAATCAGGGGAGGAGTATTCATGCCTTTTCCAGATGCATTTTTTGTGAAAGACTGAGCCGGAATTTGAACTCGAATCGCCGTTACCTAGTTTCTCTAATCTTAATCGCCCCGCAAAACACACATCGATAAAGCGACACACGAGAACAAAACAGAAACGCAAATAGATTTAAAAAGAAAAATGAGAGCAAAATATATCGTGATTATTATATAAAAAAAAGACAACCAGACACGAACAAATGAATGGTGCTTTTAAACGACTCTTTTAAAATAACCTCCTCCAAATGCGTGCACTTTAGTGTGCCTGTGAGTGAAGTAGTGGGGAACAGAGTTTAAAGCGGTAAAAGGGGAGGGAAGGTGACGGCACGGACCAGAGGGTGAAAGGAGATAAAGACAACTTTTCACAAACGTTGATTAGGTAGGCAAAACACGGATTGGCGACGTTGCTGTCGGCAAAATGCCACCACTGGGAACAGATTAATAAGCAAAACTGATTACTTCAGATAAATGGCCCCCGTTTCATATGATATGCCGATCTTAATGGCTCTGAGTTTTGCTTTGAGATTGCTGACTGCCGGCTATGATTGGAAAATCTATCATCACGTATACTGAAGTTGAATATATTTAATATTCTTTGTGCAAGAGCCTACATTGTTAACTCTTTTATTTCGACCAAGTTTCAATTTGCTCCATCGCAGGTGGACATGCAGCATTTTTTTTTTAAATTATTGCATTTCTTTAGCTTTTTATAGAGTTTCGAGTTTTTCCTCCGCTGGAGAGAAATTGTTAATTCAATATGAAACCTTCTGCTTTAGGCATTCATTTTTATATAAGGCCCAGAATTTTATAAATCCCAACTTTT
This sequence comes from Acanthosepion pharaonis, assembly GCA_903632075.3. Classification (NCBI taxonomy): domain Eukaryota; kingdom Metazoa; phylum Mollusca; class Cephalopoda; order Sepiida; family Sepiidae; genus Acanthosepion; species Acanthosepion pharaonis. The sequence continues at coordinate 1,541,810 of CAHIKZ030003325.1, read as the reverse complement.
AAAATGAAAGAAGTGCTATTCTGCATTGAAAATAGGAAAGTAGAACGGGCATGTCGACAGTGTATTGTTACTATGATATGGTATTTTAGTGGCTACACGAGTTTCAGTTGATATCCCTGTTTTTATATTAAACTAATATATATATATATATATATATATATATATATATATATATATATATATATATATATATATATATATATATATATATACCGGCCTAGTGGGAGAAATTTTATTAAAGAAATAAGTATTAGGAATCGGAACTGTATTTCTTTTATCTATCAGTAAAACTACGTCCACATCCGAAGCATTCTTCTACAAATAAAGTCAAGGAAAACTATCAATATTTGATTCAGTTGCCTATTTAACGAATGCACAACCTGTTATTACCGTTGGGAAAGATATGAATTCTTTTCTTCCCTAATCCAACTCTGAGTAAATAGCAGGACAGACCGGGTTCCATAGCTTTGGTTGGTAAGTTGTCTACCGCAGAAAGAAATGATAACCTACTGCCGAGGAAAAATCTCCTTCGTCAGTCAAGTATCGAAAGATACATGATCGCTTACGCACATAATTTACTGACTGACAATGACCTAATTGCCATCACTTCGACTATAGGAGTTATTTCCTAGACTGAAACCCTGAATAGATGTTAGACCACTGTTACCATTATTATTATTATTATTATTATTATTATCATTATTATTATTATTATTATTATTATTATTATTATTATTATTATTATTCCTTCGATTTCTGGTTTATTCTCATTTCATTTCGGGTCCCAATCAGAGACCGAATTTTAGAAATGGCATCATGATATTTTGCAATGTGCATTTTTTGAAGCCTCCCCCACCAAAAAAAAAAGATGACAACACGTGTTTTTATATAGATAAATTCCTTCCTAAAGTGTGAACTCTAGCTGTGAGTTCAATGTTTTGTATTTCTTTAGGGCATGGAATCTACCAGGAATCTATTCAGGAAGTCTATCAGAATCTTTTTCAAATAAATCGGAGAGCTTCAACTACAATTAGAATTATTCAGTATGTATGCTTGGTAATATCTAGAAACAATTGAAAATCTTGTATCAGGTTGCACGGTATTGGCACCCACTGAATATAAAACCCAGTAGGACAGAGTGGGCCAATATCTACACTGGAAAATTTGCACATTCTAAGGGAACGAAAATGAAAGAAACTGGTATGAACACCATCTATACCCGGTTACGGAGTTAGGACCTGTTACAATTTTATGGAACTACACAATACACGCAGATAGAAAAATCATACTAATCGCCCAGACATTGATATCAGAGACTGCAAACAAAAATATCATTTTTTTACTCTTCGTCAGTCACAGAATCGGAATCAGTGCGTTTTCTTATGTGATAGTTAGATTTTTTTTGAGAGAAATATATCGGATCTTATTTATTTTAGTTTTTATCTAATCTTCTGTGATCTTATTTATTTCCATTCTTGTCTCATTTTATTGGGATTATATCTGAATGTACTTTGTCTTATATTTTTATCTTACCTATTTCTGTATTTTAGGGTCTTTTATTTAGCTTGGTGTCCTTGCGTACATTGGCAAGAATATTTGGATCAGGATAGGGTTTCATTTTAGTTCCTGCCATTTCTCTCCATGCTTGGTATCTCTGATGAGCAATGGATTTTGAGTAATTTCGAATGCAATGAAAAAATTGTCATGGCTTCTTTATACTTTTCACATTTCCATTTCGTCCGTTATCTTTTTATTAATTGATTTGGCATTAAGTCACCAGGTCCAGTTCTGGAGTTAATCCGATGTTTGTGACTACGTGTCTCATTGTTGGTGGAAGATTTTGCTCCAGTTACAAAATTTTCGACTCCAGACTGGTTCCATTCTCAGAGTCGTCGTCATTGTTTATCCAGCTGACGACAGATCAAGTAAGAGTTTTTGTTTGTAAACAGTTAGATTTGTATTTTTGTGCGTTTTATATCTTAAGCGCCAATGGATATTTTGTTAAAGATACCAATTCGAGGACGACTTTCGACCAAAACTAAAGAGCTTGTCCTACCCATGAGACGCGACTATTCCCCGCCAGATATCACTCCAATATTTCCAAAAACAAGGAGTTTTTTATGCATATATTATTATTATTATTATTATTATTATTATTATTATTATTATTATTTTATTTCCTTTGATTTCTGGTGTGTACACATTTCCATCCTGGTTACGCCCAGATACCTAAGGTTAGAAATGGCATCATGGCATTTTCCTCTGACCAATAAAAAAAAGTAAACAAACATATTTTACATAGATAGATACTTCGTAATGTATGGGCTGTACTCGTAAGAACAAGTTTTTTTGTATTTCTTTAAAGCATGAATTCCTAGGGAACCTTCAATTAGTCTACTGGAATATTTTCCAACCAATCTGAGGGCTGCAACAGAGATTGTTTATGTCCCCATGTGACACACTTTTGAGATTTTCGATTTCAAGGTCTCTGTATTTTGATAGCTTTTAAAGATCTTCAAAGATACATTGCAGTCTACAGGGACTGCCATATCAATAAGGGGGCACTTTTTTGTTGTTTGTGGTCTCTAATAACAATGTCTGGGCGATTGGCTTTGTTCTGACAGTATGTATTGCGTATTCCCATTGAATTGTAACAGGTCCTATCTCCGTAACCGGGTCTGGGCGGTGTTCATATCAGTTTCTTTCTGTTTCCTTCGAGTAGAAGTTGCAAATTTTCCAGTGTAGATATTGGACCACTCTGTCATGCCGGGTTTTATATTCAGTGAGTGCCAACACCGTGCAACCTGATACAAGATGATCAATTGTTTCTGGATATGTATCTGCATTTTGGGCTGACACAATATTTTAGTATATGTGCTTGATAATTCCTAGTTAACAAGCATTGGTCCTGCGCAGCAAGGATAAAACCTTCAGTTTCAGCTTTCAACCCTGTACTACGTAGCCACTGATAGGTACGATTTTTGTCTAAGTCAGCTTGTTTGGTACGGGCAGAGTATTGGCCATTATTATTATTATTATTATTATTATTATTATTATTATTATTATTATTATTATTATTATTACTGCTACTACTTTAAATGATCATAATAGAAATGAATAAATAAAAATATATGTATATATGTAAATAAAATTATCACCAAATACATGAATACATTTTATGTTTTTGTTTCTTTGAAAGATAAATAATAGAATTAATGGATTATTCTGATTCAATAAAAAGTAATAATTAAACAGGAAGAAAATAAATCTTTTCATGCAAATTTGAAGATATTTCCTCGTTCATAAAGTATTATTATTATTATTATTATTATTATTATTATTATTATTATTATTATTATTATTATTATTATTGTTGTTGCTGTTGTTGTTGTTGTTGTATTTCCTTTGGTTTCTGATTTATACTCACTTCTTTTCGGGTCTCAATCAGAGAGCTAAGATCAGAAATGGCATCATAACATTTTTCCCTGAGCAGTTTTGAAAAAGAAAATCACTCATATTGTATAGAGAAAAGTCTTTCGTAAAGTGTGGGCTCTACATCTGAGTACAATCTTTTCTATTTCCTTAAGACATAGGCTACCAGGGATTCGTTCAACGAATTCATCCAATCCGAAGTTTCCAAACACCACTGAAATTTTTAATGTCCACATGCGCCACAGATTTCAGATTTCGATTTCGAGATTCACGTATTTTGATAGTTCTTTGAAGATCTTCAAAGATACATAGCAGTCTCTAAGGGTCTCTACTCATGATGTCACGGCGAAATGCATTGCTTACACTGTCGGTGTTTATTGTAAAATACCATGAAATTGTTACACGTCTTATGAAATTAACCTGGTCTGAGTGGTTTTCATAAAAATTATTTGCAGTTTCTTTTTCGTAAGTGTTGCAGATTTTCCAGACTAGATATTGGCACAATCTCCCGTGCCGTGCGTTATATTCAGTGGGTGTAAATATCGCGCAAACTGATAAAAGGAGGTGAATTGTTTCTGGATATTTATCACAGAATCTGCATTACGGACTAATACAAATTATTATTATTATTATTATTATTATTATTATTATTATTATTAATAACAATAAGAATAATAATAATAATTGTGTTCTGTTTGTCGTTATTGCTGTTGCTGATGTTTTATTTTATTTACCTTGACATTATCACTGTTATTAATATATCGAATGTTTGTTCTCAGATAATCCACGTAAGTATTGATATACTGACAATTTCGAAGAATACTTGAAACTCAATAGTTTTACACGTATGAATATTTTCAGAGTCGGGAAAGAAAAGAAACCAATAAATGACCAATTTTTTCAAAAGTTTTAGATTATTTTATGGTTGGTAGACATGTCATTTGAACGGTACAAGTCGGACATAGAACATTTCAGACGATATAGAAAACGTAAAACGGAGCATGTCTACTGCACGCATGAATCTACTATAAAGAAATAAAATTAGGGGTATATATATATATATATATATATATATATATATATATATATATATATATATATATATATATATACACGTTTTGGAGTGTTTTCGCTGGTTTTCTAGATGTCATATGTGAGAAACACTGCTTCATAGACCAAAAATAACATAGTACAAAAGGTACAGGAAATGAGTGGCAGGTAGAGTTCATTTTTAAAATATGAAAAAAAAATTAAAAATAATAAAAATAAATGAATAAAGGAAAAAAAATTAAAACAATTCAAGTTATTACTGTAGACGTTGCACTGAGTTTGATACAGTAAAGCTTACCAGGTTAAAGGGAGATAAGCAGGTATAAAACCTAATAAACGAAAAAAATAATAAAAAAAGACTAATTTAATCTGGCTTCCAGTATTTAAAGAGAAAAAATTTTCTGTGCCCAGAGGCGATCATGATCTTCTTCTGATTATTAAGTGGGCTAACATCGTTAATAATTTTGAGGATTTTTTTTTTTAATAGACATAGATTGCATCCCCCCACCCACCTTCTGGAAAATCGTTGGGTTTGAGCTACGATTTCCCAATGAGGTGTGTAAGCATCTATTTTGATACTCCAGTAAAACTTAGAGAGTGCTGTGGCATTTGCATATATATATATATATATATATATATATATATATATATATATATATATATATATATATATTGCTAAGTGCCATTTTGTGATGATAGGAACGCTCACTATTTAGATTATTCGGACTTTGTCGCTTCGGCCTTCTTCAACATGTTTGTATGTCGAACTGAACCCTTTATTTCGCTCACTTGGATAGACTCTTCTATTTCCACGTGCCATGATTTTTAATGGATGTCAGTAATCAGTTATCTTCTGTTAATTCTCCTCTCCAAGTTCTCCACTGCCTTAACCAGGTATTGCACTCACACTCTTTGGGTCCTGTCACTGGATATAACCAACGCCTTTATCCACTGTGCCATGTGTCCTTACGGAAATAGATGGTTAATTTCGACATTCCAACCACATGCAGAATTCTGGAGCGTAGAACGGCCAAAACGTTGTAATAAATATGGCGACAAAGATAAGGACAATAGTCCGAATAATGTAAATAGTGTACATAATAACTAATCTTAGAATTATAGACAAATAGAAACGCATTTTCCAATTACTAGCGGTAGATCCGAAATAAAATTTTATCTGGTCATTGTGCTTGACACTAGCCTTAAAGATAACTCCTTTATAAATGCTTTACCTTTCATGGGACAGAGGGTAACTTTCCGACAATTACATGTGATCATCAGGTCTATCATTGCTGCTTAAGTATTTGTTAAGGGTTACACTAATATGTTGACCTAAATATTGGTCAAGGTTTTTGGAGCAGCTGTAGCTAACCTTAACTTTGTTCTGGTTGAAGATTTATCTGAATAAGACATTACGACTAAAACAATTGTGTACTAACCTAAGAAATGTCTACCAGTGTTGGTCCTGACGTTACTGTTGAAGCTCGGATTGAGTCAAATAATATTGCGCTATCTTTTTATATTTCTGTTAGTATTCGCACTAGTGTTAGGGATATATTTCAATATTGTGCTTACTTTTATTTAGTGCATCAATATATTTGGTTTTGTATTTGTTGAAGATTTATTTAATGCTGGAGTTAGTGGAAAGCCTATATTGTACAGATTTGTGGAGGTTATTAAGGATAGACAGTAGTTGGTCAGATTCTTTACTAATATATGTATGATTATAAAGTTCCTTATTATGATGTATGTACACTCCTCTGGATTGTTAGAACGTAGTATTTAGGAAGTTGATCACCTTGGTGTTGCTGACAATGGTTATTTTAAGCCCGTTGTTGTGACTTGGAGTTATGTAGAAGGATCACTCCGTCGACCCTGTAATGTCCGGTGTTCTCAATATCAAAAATATATCTGAGCCTCCATAGTAGTAGTATGCCTACTAGCTCACATGCTTCTGAGGAGTCGAACGTGCCCATCGCTATAGAGAAGTTGGTATTGTCATTTTTTGGTCCATAGTCATGGTAAAGGATGGGTTTTTGGACTCGTGTGATTATGCTGATATCCTCGTCCATGTTGGTACAATAATTCTTTGCTAGGTTTCTAGTAGCTATTAGTAGGTTTTCAGTGATCGACGGGTAAAAGTTGGGTATGTCAAATTGCATAAAAGTACACTCGCTTTTATTGTAAATATTAACGAATCAATTTATTGTGCCTTTGCTATATTTCTACTGGTTGATTCTTATTGCATTCCTGTTTTAATTACAGGCTCATTCAAGTATGGCTTTGCTGATCTTGCCTACATTATACTTGTGTGGGGTAAGCAATCGAAACTGTGGGCTGTTGAAGAAATTGTTCTTATTTACCTTTACGGTAATAAAAGCATGTTCATTGGGGAATTTGTTTACCCTGTCGTCGATCTTAAGTTTCATGGCAATTGTCCGTGCGTCGCTCTTGATATCACTTTCCCATTTATTTTGGGCCTTCTTATATACATTGTTATCTTCCTTACAAAATGATTTGTGGTAGTCGACCACGTTATAGAAATACAGATTGACAGTTTTATCGGATTTAATGACTACTCTGTCGGTATTACGTTGAACAAACTTCTGATCGCCTGGAGGCAGAGATAATCGTTTCTCTTAAAATACTGGAATCCAGATTAAATTCCACTTTTTCTATTATATTTTTCTTTTATTAAGCTTTAGGTTTTATACACGCTTATCTCCCTTTAACCTTAGCAAGCGTTATTATATCAGACTCAGTGCAGCGTCTCCAGTAATAACTTGACATTTTTATTCTTTCCTTTATTTATATTTTTTTATTATTTTAATTTTTTTCTATTTTAAAAATGAACACTACCTGTCCCTCATTTCCTGTACCTTTTGTAATATTCTATTTTTGGTCTATGAAGCAGTATTTCTCCCATGTGACATCTGTGTATGTTTATAAAAACATGGTATATACTTTGTGCCTGATGAGCTGGAAAAACAGCGAAAGTTAAGGCACAAACAAAACGTAGGTATATATATATATATATATATATATATATATATATATATATATATATATATATATATATATATATATTTTCTCTCTCTAACCATATCGAGCATTCTTATGTTTATAACTCATGAATAATTTTGATAATTATTTATTTGCCTGCCTTTGAATACAAAGTCGAAACGTGCATATACGGTTTTGCTTACATCTGGTCTTTTTATTCATCTCACTCAGTACCTAGTATATATATATATATATATATATATATATATATATATATATATATATATATATATGTATGTATGTATATATATGTGTGTGTGTGTGTGTGTTTTTTCTGTGTGGGGGATTGTGTTTTGTTTTGTTATATCGAATCAGAGTAAATGTTTTTAAAATTAAATATCTGGTATGTTTTCTCGCCTTCATTTCATCGGTGCTTGATTTTTGTCTAATTTTCCTTTCTTTTATTTAAACTGGAGAAATTTAAAATACATAAGACGTTAGGCTAGGGAAATAACTGACATTTTTAATATTGAATTATTTTTATATCGTATAATTGGCGTACGCCCATATTTAAAACCATTATATATATATATATATATATATATATATATATATATATATATATATATATATATATATATATATATATATATATATATGTATGTATGTATGTATGAATAACAAAATGGTTTAAGGTATGGTATTTATGGATTAAATTGTTCAATATCACGGATAGAGCGTATATAATATAAAACTGGACATTGAAGTTAACACCCAGAGACAAGGGACAGTTTCATGCTCAACGCTCCACTATTGATATGTGTAGGTCAATGATTCATTGTAGGTACTCCATTGAATAAGCGTTATTTTGGAGGTCTTTATCTGTTCCTAAAAATTGATTGTTAATTGTTTTCCTGATGTGTTTTTTATTACTTCTATCATGATATTGCTGCAACTGCAGATTATTTTTACTGTGTTTTTGTTGAATATCTTGTAGAGTGGAAGATTTTGTGCATGATTGTAATAATGTTTTTTCTCCTACGTTTGTTTTTTACGTTATTGTTATATGGTTAGCTGAAGAATATGATCATTCTCTTCCTGTTGGCTTTTTGTGCTGTGTGATGTATATGTTAGTGTTGTAAGGGATCGATAGTCTTTTAGGGCTCTTTCATAGTCTTTCTTAGCTTCGTTGCAGGAGGTTTCACTGGCAGAATTTTTGGAAAGCTGTGGTCAATTGATTGTAGTATCAGTTTGATAACTGATGGTTGGAAGAACCTTTGTATATAAAATGCTTTATATTTGGTTTCTCTCAGTGGTTTATCTTACGTTGAAAGTAACATCTAGAAAATCTACTTCGTTCAGGTTATTTTTTTATGCTTGTGATATCAAAGATGCCATCTTTCATTATCAATGCGTCTTCATGTCGAATGTTAGTGATTTTCGGGTGTGTTTAACAATTTTTTTTTATTTTGTTTGTGTTTATTTTTATTTGTTACTCAGCTTAGGAGATTGCCTTATCCAGCATGGGTTCTGTTATCGAAGGAAAGAATTCAGTTATATCTTGGTGTATTAATTAGCAATTATGTTTGCATTTTAGTTTGCAGGTCAAATCTATAGTGATTTTTTCTGTTTTTTCCATTGATTTGCTCGTAACTTCTTCCTTAGCTCTGAATTAATTATTTCTAGTATTGTTTTACTTATTTCAAAAATTTCACTATTCATGCAGTATATGAGTCTGAATGCTGGGCTTGTTCTGAAATTATGCTTGTGGTCATTTAGTGTGAAATTGCTAGTGCATCTAGATCTAATTTTTAGGCGATTGTTTTAGGTTTAATAATGTTATCGCGTTCTGTATTTTTGTGTTTTTTTTATGATTTATTATGACCTCATAGAGTAATTTGTTTTCTTGGCGGGGGGGTCTTAGTTAAATATTTATTTCTAGTTTCGTCCGCTGAGATAAATATGTTGAATCTTTTAGTTATATCTTCTTATATTTTTTGTAAGGTAAGCAATACTTTATTGACACTTTATATTTCTTAGTAATTCAGTCAAGACTTTCTCGATGTCGTCTAATTCTTTGTGTTTCCAAGGATATTTTATTAAAGACGTATTTTTCTTGAGTGTGGTGTTGGTATTAAGTTGTTTGTTCAAAAAGAAATGTTCTTGCCATTTCTTTCTTTCCATGATGCTTTCTATTCGTGCTATTAATTTGTATGTTGATGTTAGCTTGTATGTTGATGTTTATGTAGTGGGTGTGTTTATACAATTACGCAAACACACACACACATATATATATACATACATATATATATATATATATATATATATATATATATATATATATATATATATATATATATATATATATATATATATATTTTTTGTAATCAAAAGGGGACTGTTTCGCTGTATCACTGCTCATCACTGTGGCTAGACGTCCGGTTGCCACTAGCTAGGTTCGAAGCCCGGCTGAATTCACGTCTGTCGGAGAATCTGCCCCTAAGCTGAGCCGCACGGCAGGGATGATGGTGAACTTAAGCGTATGTATTTTCAGATAAACACGCCAGTGACTGAGAGAACTTGATTCGTTATATCAAAGCGTATTGTATTAGTAGCAGTAGTAATCATTTTTTACAAACTCACACTTTTCTCCCGACATGATTTTTCAGGAGCATATATATTGTCATCCGCAGACAGTTTTACTGTATCACATCAGTATATCTAGACGTCAGGTTTTCCTCTCGCTAGGATCGGAACCCGGCTAAATTGAAGTCTGTATGAAAACAACAATTACTGACTTAATAACATACGTGGAAAAAAGAATGGACTGGATGATACAATTAGTCAAACAACACAAAAACAGACAGTAAAATTATTCAATCATGAAAGAATTTTCTAAATACAAATCAGATATGCATTTACTAGATTACAGGGAAAAGTAAAACAGAAACCAAGAACCAACTTTCGCAGCAATAAATTATGAAAATGAAATCGAAGTATAAATCTCTTGAACAGCTGAAACATCGCTGGCAACACTTTGCATGTCGAATGTCAAGAACGTGCTAATAAATTTGATGTTGATAAAGTTAACAATCATCGATGATTAGGAGCATCTAGGATAATGGCTAAAACGAAAGACTTTTTTATTGCAGCGCAAGACCAGAAAATTTTACTAGAAACGTTCAGGCAAATAGCATGCATACCAGTGTGGATAAAAAATGCAGATACTGGGACAAATGTCAGGAAACAATAGACTATTTAATATCAGGATATTTTGTATATGTACCAGATGAATATAAAAAGAAACGTCACGATAGATTGGGGCAATACTTACACTGGAGAATGTGCAAACACTTTGGAAAAAATGTCAGTAAACGCTGGTAAGAAAATCACACATTCCTGATTACAGAAATAGAAAATATCACAGTTATATGGAATTCCACCATCTTTACAGACTGGAAATATGAAACAAAAAGTCCGGACATATTTGTCAAAAACCCAAATTTATATGTTTTGCCCAGCGAACTGTAACATAGCAACCAAGGAATTTAAAAGCTATCGAACTATAAAGACATAAAAATCGAAATACAAAAAATGTGGAAATAGAAAAAAGGAACATTACCTCTCACAGCAGGTGCGCTTGGAATGATAGAAAGAAACACAACACAAAATCTCTGGAAATCCCAGTTAAAGAAAAATGCAAAAAAAAAAATTCTTGGAAAGTACACCGCACTCACTAAGAAGAAATTTGTCCATGCAACGCTAGTGATGTTATGAGAATTAGTAAAACAAATCATGAAATATAACAATAACTCAACACTGGTCTTCCTCTAGACTTGGTAGGCAGCATAGCAAAAATCGAAATATAAAGATGATAATATAATAATAATAATAATAATAATAATAATAATAATGACTTATACAGATTTTGAATTAATTAAATCATCAACTTATTGTCCGATATCTCCTAATGTATGGAACAGCATACATGACAAGCCGTATGGAAAGTATCTAATGATTTTGAACATTACAACACATGTCGAATATTTTATTTCTTCGCCAGAATGCATCCACTATATATATATATATATATATATATATATATATATATATATATATATATATATGTGTGTGTGTGTGTGTGTGTGTGTGTGTGTGTGTGTGTGTGTGTATTAAAGAGGGAGAAAGGCAAGGAAGGGAGTGACAGAGAGACCGTTCGGTCCCCAAATGCATACGCACGTCAGGAAAGGATTTAACATTTGTAGATGTTTAACAATATAGGAATTTAAACTTAAAGGATGTTGTGTATCGCAGAAAAGCGACGAAATTGGTTGCTCTTAGAAAAGAAAATGTTAATGCATGTCTAGCAATCCCACTGGACACTGGATTTGTCGTACTAAGAAATGTCTGAAATATAAAGTCCATTTTGAACATCGATTGCGAATGTACAGTCCAAAGGTGACATGTATTATTCTCCTGATATTTGGATAAATTAAGTATTAAAATATCTATATTAGCCCGTCCTTCCCTGAAGTGTCTATATATATTTTTCCCAGACTCTCTGTCTCTCTCTGTCTCTGTCTCTGTCTCTCTCTCTCTCTCTCTCTCTCTCTATATATATATATATATATATATATATATATATATATATATATATATATATATATATATATATATATATATATATATATATATATATATATATATATATATATATATATATATATATAAAAAGACTCAGTGGAGTAAATGGATAGCGGCTTGGATGGAGGAATCGGAGAGCCGAGTTCGAATTCAGTTGAATCCATTACATTCACTTACATGCTAAAATCTTTGTGAAAGGTGTGAATCCTCTTCTTCTCCCTCCAGCTATGGGTAAATAGTAGGATCCTTGTATGGCAACTTGTCTAGGAGAAGGACAACTCGTTTTGGGACCCTGCGGCACGTAGTGCACCAAGTCTCTGTCTTCGTCCCTTCAAAACGTGTGGATGGTTCTGCACAAAACCTTCACCACTATAATCAAATCTCATGTGCTGTTGTTGGGCTGTCAGTTTCCTAGGAACTGATCTGCTTGACCCTCAGATGTCGAATTCGATGGGAGTGTCGAGAATATATATATATCTATATATATATATATATATATATATATATATATATATATATATATATGTATGTGTGTGTGTGTGTGTGTGTGTGGATAGAGCAAAGGGAGGGGAACAAACTCGATATGCCATGTCAACACCGTGTGCTGTCCTGACCAAGAATCTTGGTTTTCTTCACTTCCCCACAGGCATAACGGAGTTTAACTTTGTCTCTTTCGTGAATATTTTCACGGCAATTGCACTGATCAGCTTTCTTCGTTGGTAAATCGAATTGCCGAATTTTACTACACTACTATATTTGTAGTTAGGTTTACTAATTTAGTGTTCAAATTTTAACAGTAAGTTTTATGCTAATAATTTATTCTGCCTAACCTATCACCTCTTGAATACTTTTCCGGTCTCGTACTTACCAGTCAACTACGTTCTTCAAATGACTATACTCAGTGTCAGCCATCACTTAGGTTACCTTGAAATATGTTTTTTATTGTATTCGCTCTTTCTTTCACTCGCAGTAACCACTTGTATATTATATTCTTTTAATGCCTAACATGCGTCTAAAATGTCTTTTTTCCCAGGTTTCATGATGGGATGTTTAGCCATCTTGACATCATTTACGTTAAGAATGGCTGAAAAATAATTGCGTTATTCAGTTAAAATTCACGTTAAAATCTTTTTTGTGTCAGCCCCACTGTCTTCCAAACCCGTCGGTACTGAGAGGAAAAAAGATCTTTCAGGCCTTAAGTAATTGTGTCAACATTCATACTCTGGCTTTCATCTTCAAAGTCCAGTCAACAACCATTAAAAGAACGGTGAATAAGGTGAATAATTGAGGGAACAGTAGAGGGGAAAACTGGATCAGGAGTTCACAACAGGAAATGAGGTCATCATAAAGCTTAGAGATAAACAGATTAATTAGAAAAGATCCAACACCGTTCATAAGATGTTTGGAACTTGGGAGAGGACTTTCATCTATGACAGTACAAAAAATAGTGAAAAAATACTTGAAAATCAAATCGTACGTGAAATATATGTTACCTTGTTCCTTCAAGACATAAATTTAGAAGGATAGAAAAGGAATTCCAGTAAGATATCTTTAATCATTTCTAATATACAAAGATTAGGAGATTAATCTAACAATTGGAAAATTTTGTTGTTACACTCAGTAGGTATATATATATATATATATATATATATATATATATCGGGAAATCCTGTTGAGTTATCGAAAGAAAAGTGGGGGTTAAAACAGCGGCTCCTACTGCTAATAAGCATTACTCTTCAAGTACGGATTAGAAGCGAAACAGTCTGTCTGTCGATGATTATATATATATATATATATATATATATATATATATATATATATATATATATATTATTTACATTCTTCGGACTATTGTCCTCATCTTTGTCGCCATATTTATTACAACGTTTCGGCCGTTGTACGCTCCGGCCTTCTTCAGGTGGTTGGAATGTTGAACTGAACATTTTATTTCGCTTACTGGGGTAGACTGTTCTAATTCCACGTGCCATGTTTGATGGATGTCAGTTATCAGTTATCGCCTGTTAATTTCCCTCTGAAAGTTCTGCCTTAACCGTGTTTTGAACTCACAGTCTTTGGGTCCTGTCACTGGATCTAACCAACGCCTTTATCCACTGTGCCATCTTGAGGACATCTGGGTATGAATTTCTTGGTATTATAAACCTAATAGCCCGAATAATGTAAATAATGTACATAATACCTGAGGGCAATAGTCCGAATAATGTAAATAATGTACATAATACCTCATCTCAGAAATATATATATATATATATATATATATATAGTGGATAGAAATGTTAACTCTCAGAGGCGATAGTCTGCTTCATGCTAAGACTTGTCAGTAATTACTATTTATCAGATAAATCTTTTCTAACAAGACGAATTTTGGAGATGTATTTCCTTACCTATTTGTAAAGTGCATCTCTGTAAATAAACGAGAACTCTATGTTATACAAGAAGCACTATTTTACGAAATTTCACGTGTCATTATCTGACCAGATTACAGTCAGATAACGCATTAAATTGTACCACAAGAATTATATTAATATCAGACATCTATAAAATAATGCATACTTTTATATGTACGTATATATAGAGAGTGTGAGGAGAGTGATAAATTTTGAGTTCCCATTAGGCGTTAATTTTTTCTATTGATCTAAATAAGACAGATCTCCTTGTGAAGCAGTAACAATTTATATCATACCCTAATAAAGCTAAATTATAAAAGATAATATGGAATATATAAAATGCATTCTATCTCGTAAATTATATGTAAAGAATCCTTGCCAAAAAAGTAGCTTAAATATACTTTGAAATAGATTTCATAAGAACTAGTTACTTTAGAGGCAACACATCAAGAGCGCAGATCCAAAGTAATTGGTTCTGACGTGTGAATAGAAATTGCTTTCATCGATGTTTCAAATGGTACATATGTGGCCCGTATAGAGAATCAAGCTTGTCAGGTGAATTAAGTTATGATTTATTTTGGTCTGGCGTCTTACTTAGTAAAAAAAAGAAGTTTGGGGATGAAGGAAGTCTAAACGTAAAAGAATGTAAAAATATACTTGTGTATTTTGTAGCTGTCGGATCTGACATTGTTATTAGGTCACCGTAAGTGTTTATTAAGTAAAAATGAAAAAAAATATATACTTAAATTCATCAATCTGAATCTATTGAACGGCAAATTTACAGTTTTCTTCCAAAATCTTGTGCTATCTCTCAGAACAATTCTTAAATCTATACAAGTAGATATTTTTTTAAAATTTTCCTAACATAAACTCTGTTTTCTATTCCCTCTACAATCCTGCAGATGACTGATATTTTTGAGTAGCCGTAATAGTAATAGGAATGTCAATATTCGCCGTTTGCCTACAAGGAAACATTTTGCATTCATTGACCGAGCAACCAGTACTGTGTTTGGTTGAAATTCATAAATACTGTTTCTTAAAGCAATTTTCACTAAAAAAAAAGGTTTCTCAAGGCATGTAACTATTGAGGGGGTGTCCTTCTTAACATTGTATTCGAATAGTGTGGAATGTTATCATCTTGATTATGTGATTACGTTCTGTTGCATTTGTTACTGCAGTTGGCACTCCTAAAGTGAAAAACCATATTAAATGGTATAGTTGCGTTGACATATCTGGTAAAGACTTACTTACTAGTCTAATGGTTAAATTATTTGCCTGGTCTTCCTCTTTCTCTTTTTCCTCCTCCTCTTCTTTGTTCTGTCTCCCTTCATAATGTGGGCGATCAAGACTTTCCACATCTTCCTACCTTATGTAAGTGTCCAAAAGTTTTCCTATTTTCGCTTTCTCTTTCACTTACTGTTTTCATAAAAATTTACACAAATTTGTTTATTATGGTTACCCCCCCCCCAGAAGTCTAGAAGTCTTGTATTAAATTACTCTATACATAAGCGACATTTTGGGGTTTATTATCCTTAATATTAATAGTTACTACTATATTTATACCATGGTATATTTTGGAGAATCACATTTCTGTTGCTTCAAGTGTCTTCTTCAACAGCGACAAGATTGCCAAATACTAGGACAGATATTGCATGACAATTTAGCATTTTTGTTACTTTCTAACGAAAATGACTTGTTTCATAATACAATAATGAAAATATTTCCAGTAATTGGTTTGGATTTTAACTATATGACCAGCGTCGTATACAAATTATCATTACAAAGTAACATCTTCATTTACTAGGCATCCAGAATATGGAATAGCACTCAGGGAAATTTCTTCAATTTCTTATAACATGTATTATATTCGCCATAAACTGTACATTGCTCTTAATCTTATTTTAATTCTTCAAACATAAAAATATATGCTGAAATTTCTACTCATTATTAAACTCCATTTTCAAGACCACTCAACAAAAACATGACCTCCTGAGAGGCGAGTTAACGTTTTAATTGTTATCACGCACAGAATCAGTGAAACACTCGATTGTACCTTCATCACGGGACGCATAAACTTAGATATCCAAAAAGGGTTTTCTCAGGCTGCAGCATAGGATATTACTACAAAAATCTAGGGAAGAACCTATGTAATTTTAAAGTATATTTTCTCAGTTCGTTCATGAAGGTAGTTGTGCATGGACGTTCTTCTAAAGTCCATGTGATAAACGTATTCTTTATCTCATTCCTACAAACGTTTTGCAATTTGTTAACGGTCCGCAGAGGGACATGATCATATGAAGAATAGACATCTTTGCATATTCTACCACAGGTTATGGAAGTACATCTAAAAATTTAGATATCAAAACAGACGTAACAACTCAGTGGAAGGAGAAGCTTGTAAATTTCATAACCCCAAAACCACGCTAGTATTACTTTATCTTCAACGATCACACCAAGGATTTTCTCTAGATTCTACGAAAAAATACACTCTGAAAGAGGTCCGATACTTTGAATGGAAACTGTCTTTTTATTTCACTTCAAACCTCAAGTTGAATTCATATAAACGAACGATTACAAAAGAACCAGTCAAAAGATACAGCTTATTCTACCACTTCAGATATTAGCTGACTCCTTATGCCATGATATAACCATTCAACAGAAATACAACAAATAGCAGAATATCGCAGTCATATCTGGGCTAGAATTACAGAATCAGCACATTACCACTTTAATAGGGTTCAAAGTTTACACCGCCTTGTAAGAGATGACATATTTCCACTCTGAAGCCGCTTAGTTTTGTAGCAAATGGCCAAAAACATATACTCTTTAGTTTTTCTAGTGCAGAATCTAGGAAACAACATGCTCGCTAAACTGAGTTGAATAACCCGAATTTACTCAGTATTCCAAATAAAAGAAAGAAGATAAAACTCAGGGACCTTTTTCCTAGACCGGTTATTTTGTGGATATGTTTCCTGGTAATGACTATCTCTACCTCTTTATGTCAAGGGTCAATAATTATCAAGATGCCGTTTTATATCCTCTTAATATTTACTTTCTTCTAGCACGTCATATATTTATATCATTCAACTTATTTTGCAAGCCTCTATCTTGAATGTGTTGAATTGGTTTATTGGTTTCACTTCCATAAAAACACATACTAACCAATTTTAATTTTTTGGCAAAATATATTCCTAATAATATTTCAACTGTTTTAGTAAAAACATTAGCGACAATTTCTTAAAAGTATTTATTTTCAATTCCAAATTTCGCCAAACGAAATGATAATTCAGCGGTTCTCTGCCATATAAATTTGAGTAGCGTTTTTAGTTTAGTATATCGGCGGGAATTTTTTTATCTGCGTATAATTTTTATTCAGAGAAGTCGTTTATTATCTAGGACCACAATTTAGTAGGTCTCTCCTAAAATCAGATCATTCCACCAATATTCATCGATTCTCGACTGCTGAAAAATTAAAAAGGTAAGATTAAAAGACTATATATATATATATATATATATATATATATATATATATATATATATATATATAGTTATGGCAAAGCGCAATCAGAAAGTATAGAATCGTATATTATTTTTAGAAACTAATTATGATAAAGATATCAAGCTGAAAATAGTATTGAATATTAATAAAATCTCGTTTCAAAAATCAAATCGGTGATTGATGTTTATTTTCTTATAATTGATTAAAACTTCTCTGTGGCGATTTGTATAAACGATAAAAAATAATATTTTCTTTAATACAAAAAACTTCCCTTCGTTAAAATTCTATCGCCACCCAATGTTAATTGCCTCACAAATAGCAAGTTTAAATCGACTTCTTTAAAATATACGACTTATTTTAATTAGGTAAGAAGGTCAATTTTTAAATAGATGGTATAAATTTTAAGTTATTAACAATCAGCGAAATGGGGAAATATTGATTTTTATGAAAATCAGCATTTGATATCCTGGAGTTTACTATAGTATCACACAATTATTAGTAGAAAATATAATTTTTTTTAACATACTAATGATTAGAATATCTCTCTCACTGTTTATATATATATATATATATATATATATATATATATATATATATATATATATATATATAGAGAGAGAGAGAGAGAGAGAGATATAGATAAATAGATAGATAGATAGATAGACAGATACCCAAGCACGCACCCAAACACACAAAGACAATTACAAATATGGTGATGAACGAAATTTTACTGGTAAATTTTCTGTCAAAGTGGCATGAACTATATTGTTCAATAATTACGGTAATGTCGCACTTATTATCCAAAAGTCGCACTTGGATCAGTTATTTTAATTACGATAAACGTGCAATCAATTTACAAATTCATGAATTATTCACACAAAAACAAATGCAAAGGTTAATGATTTAATTGGCGAGAAATCCATCGTCGCAAACAATTCAAATAATATACAAAAACCTCCGAATCCGTTATGAATGAAAATATATATAACATATATTATATATATATAATATATATAATATATATTATATATATATATAAAACATTATAAAAAAGATAATTTTAGGTATGATATATTTATGAAAGAAAGTGCTCGTTATAAGTGAGACAGCGTATGGTAATGTAAAAATGAATATTGAAATGAACACCCAGCGGCAACTCTCTATCTTATGCTTAAAATTATTCGTCCTCTTGCTTTAATATTCAGTTCACTTAATGTCCGCACACACACACACACACAAATATATATATATATATATATATATATATATATATATATATATATATATATATATATATATATTTAATTTATTAATTACACATAAGCAATCACAGAGTACGGTCTCACTATCAAGGGGCAAAGAATAATGTCCTGCTCTGAACGCACTCGGGTCTTTAACCACAACCTGGATTCGAACCCACTATCAACAGACAAGTCCTGGAGAACCTTGAACACTTTCCATATCTTGGTAATGTACTAACATCAAATATATCCCTTCAAAAACATCGATAGCCGAATCAAAGCCACCCACGCAGCATACAGGATGTTATTCAAAGGCGTATTCGACAATCCTGGGCTTACACAAACCACAAACCTAATGGTCTACTGAGCTGTTGGATTGGAAGCTCGACATACCTATTCGCCTGTGAGACATCGGATTCTCTACCGAAGATTCGTCCACAAACAGATTTCATCAAATAAAATTTCGTCAAAGACGGAATATGACCGGATCACAAACAACGGAGTTCTCCGCATCATAAATGTAGCTTAAAATCCAATATTTTAAAAAATAAATTATACAGACCTTGTCGTTTGAATTTAATAAAATCTTTTCGAACAAATTCTGCTGCCTACATATATATATATATATATATATATATATATATATATATATATATATATATATATACATACACACATATATATATATATATATATATATATATATATATATATAATGGAGTGAAACAAATATTCGTACACATTAAAATTTCTAATTTATTATATCTACAACTAATGCATAAACATGCTTTTTACATAATTAACTGTAGCCAGATGCATAATTAATAAATATACACAGAAAACAGAAAAAATAATTTAATAGAAATAAACGTCATTTATCTATTTTAATAGTTGAAAACGATATACGTACAATAAAAAAAAACAATACATAAAATTCATTTAATGCTTTCTAGAGGAGCGATTATTCACTTCTACAACAACCAATCTCTTGTAGTTCTCAATGTTTTTTAAATTTTAGTTGGTATTTTATTACATTATTCTTCGCATATGATCTTAAGATCAGGGATGTTTGTTGGTGCTCTCGGTTGGATTTCAATTTTCAGATAATGCCACCGATTCTCGATTGTTTTAAATCTTGGCAATTTCAGGTTATTTCCATTATTTTCAGTAAGCCATTTCTTCGTTGATTTTGCAGTGTGTTTAGGATCATTATCTTGTTGGAAGTTACAATCAGGATGAAGTTCAAGAATTTCAACTGAAATCATTAAATTTGCTTCCAAAATTCTGATATGCTATGGCCATCATTCTACCATATATTATTGATATGTTGCCAGATTTTTGCAGAAAAACATCTCCAAACTATGGTGGCACCACAAAATCTCACTGCCATAAACTGTTCTTATTTGCAAGGCATAACCATCGTTCCTTCATAATTTTTTTTCTAGAATTACGTCCAAACAAGTACATTTTCGTTTCGTCTGACCATAATACTCTTTTCCAATTCGATTTTAAATATCCCTACGTTCACGAATGCATTTCAAACTGGCATCTCTTTGTCTTTTCAAAAGCAGTGGAGTTTTCCGAGGTGAGCGTGATTGTAGATTGTTCCTATGAATTTCATTCCTTATTGTCCGTTTAATGACACAAATTCCTGATGAAAGCAAATCATCCTGCAATACTTGATGAGAAACCATTCGATCTTTTTTTAATTTGACGCATTAATTTCCTCGAAGACCTTGAAGATATCTTCCATGGAGACCCTGTTCTTTTTTGACTTTCAACAGATTTGAGTTTTTTTTTTATACCTTGCAATGAATGAACTAATGGTAATAAATGGAATATTCAGGTAGTCTAAGACATTCCTGTATTTTTTCTGTTCTTTTCAGAGCTTAAATATCAGTTCTTTTTTGCGAATTTGTCAATTCTTTACATCTTGCTATGATGATAACCTTCTTACACTAATTACAGAATGTTTGTATTTTTAGGCTAAAAATAATTACTGATAACATTATTGTAATATTCGAGAATATTCCACATGAACAATCTAGAGAATGAAAACAATTTAAAAGTTTTAAAATCTAAAATTTGCAGTGTACCAATGCTTAAAGTGGATAAATCGGATTTTTTTCTAATATATCAAGAGTTTCGTTTCTGTTTTCTATGCATATTTAATTATTATGTATATTTGTACAGTTAATTATCTGAAAAGTATGTTTATTCATTAGTGGGAAATATAATAAATTTAAAAAAAAAAATATGTGTACGAATACTTGTTTCCCCCGACTGTATGTTTGTGTGTGTGTGTGTGCTTGCTGCGTGTGTGAGTTTGTGCACGTAAGTGTGCGCGTGTGTCCTATTTCTCTCTCGTTATCAGTATCCTCGCATTTATTCGAACCAATTCTTTTATTCTATACTGTATTAGAATTTTGGCTGGGTTTGAGAATTGTGACATACAGTCTATATGATTCATACTTTATTCTTATTATACATTTATGTTTTTTATAATGACTTATATGCTCGCTGTTTGTGTTCTATTTTTTCTACTTGGTTTACATAATCATTTCCCAATTTATACCTATTTTCCTGTCTGAAAAATGAAAAATTATTCTTCAGATTCTTTTTGTGTTGATATTTGTCATTCTAATTAAAAAGTAAAATTAGCATTATCACTATCATCACGAAAATATACACTGATAATGCAAATGCCATTAGCTGTGTTAGGTTCACTAAAAAGCCACTTACAATTGATTCAATTATGAAATTTGACATCGTGTATCTTTTTCCGTTTTGTACGTGTCACGTAAATAAAATATGGAGACGACAACATCCCTCTCAACATTCAAATGGAATTATTTCAAATTTTACTTAGCAACGTTCATTTTCCATTATAATAAATACCTTCCAAATTACAGGAGCAATGTGCTCTTCGTGAACCAATGTTTCCATCATCATTTCATATTTTTTTCTCTCAAGTCAGTCACGATTGTATGCAATTCTCCAATTAATACATCTTCCTCATTATCTCAGATATTTATTTTCGAATTTTAATATGCTTATTTCATAATGCTTATTTCATAAACACACTCTTATACACGATGAAATAAATAGATAAATAAACTCTTGTTAATTATTATTACTCCTACTACGACTACTGCTGGTTGCAATATTCACACGAAGTTGGTTGACCCAGCTCCACTAAACGAATTCCCTTCAATGTGCCGCATCTCTTCAAGACATAGGCGTTTATAGCTCTCCACAACATTCTATTTCATGTAGCTCTTAGCGAATGTTCTCGCTTTGCTTATGCCTCCGCTGTCCGTTCCGTCATCCATTCGCACAATCTCATCAGTTGCTTTTGACCAGGCTTGGCAGTCGGGTACAATGTCTTCAGTCACAACTAAATTATTATGGTTCCAACGGCGGGGACACAACATGTGCGGACCCAAGAACAGATCGACGTCCTCTTTAACAGTTGTAAACCATGTTTTTAGCTCTTCCGTCAATCTCGTGGTGTGTGTGTGTGTGTGTGTGTGTGTGTGTGTGTGTGTGTGTGTGTGTGTGTGTGTGTGTGTGTGTGTGTGTAGGGGGCTGGGGTCCAGAGCAATACCCTCCTTGGTCGCTGCAACATTGGCATCTCTCTAAAAATCTCTGCTCACAAGGACATTCGGTGATGTGGCCAAAAACATTGTATATTCTAATGTGATAATCTCCTTGCACCTATAAATTATTTATTCTTGAACCAGGTATCAAAAATAATAAAGCAAACAATTTAGACAGAAATCCAAAATAAGAGAATGAAAAATGAAACTCAGTATTTATTTAGAAATATATAATCCAGGATAGCAATAAATTCACTATACAGGCAATTAAAAAACTATTAAGACAAAGCTTTTAATCAACAGTCCAGGAATGTATTATTAAAGTGGTTCTGTTTAATTTTGGTTAATAAAATTAAAATGATGTAGTTAACAATAGTAAATTAATTACTGATACTCTTCGAACTGCAAGCCACCTGCTTCAATACATTGCTTTTTTATTAAAAGTCACTTTCTAGTGACTTTATTTTCGCCCTGAATATCCTTCTCTTTTATTTTAACGAAATTAATTCGTTGTAATTTTAAAGGAATTGATCAGAATAGTAATTGAAAAAATTCTAATTGCACACAAGCAAAATATATCGATAGGTAGAATTCATTTAAATTCTTAGGTTTAATATTATATTTTTCAGGGTTATACTGGGCATGTTTCCATGTCACTTTTTGATATCCTTTTAGGACATTGTTCTAAGTCGTTACACTTTTCCATCATTTACATGAACTGCATATATACGAATACATTCTTTTGTGATGCTGTAAAGAATGTCATCCTGCGACATATCTTTTGTGAAGCCTGAAGCAAATTGAAATGCGGCGCATAATTTCTTCCTTACTTTCTGGAAATAGCAATTATCATTATTTGCATCATCGTCTTTTTTGATTGCTATCACAAAGTTTTGGCTGCTGTGTTCTCAAGCCTTCGTCAATTTTTTGTCGATTTGCCTAACCTACAGATAATTCCAAACTAAAATCTTTATTTAACCTACGCATTTAGACTATTCTTGTTCCACAACCATGTGTAGGAAGAATTTGCCTAATTATTGTTTTTTTTACTTCTGTTCAGTTATTACTCGCTGGGTTCCTACTGACTGTAAGTACACACTGCTCATCACAGGAATTGAACTCTCGATTACTATGCAACCAAATTAATGTAGAAACGCCTTAATCTAATAGGCTATTGTCCTGTAGTGTATAAGAGTATAAGTTGGCCGAGGATAAATTAATATTTATATACTTTAAATATTTGTTCATTAGAAAGTGATTTACTACATAAGTAAATAAATTGATATTATCTGTCTACTTATTTTACAGAAGCGCATGAACAATCATCTGATGTCAGATTGAATTTAAGATGAAAGAAAATCAAAATCAAATAAAACATCATCGTCCCCTTAAACGATTAAGCCTGGGAAACATTTTTATAATATATTTGAATTGATTTGAAATTATTAACTTATATCATATATCTTTATAGAATGCTTTTTTTTTAAAATTATAAATCCATATCTACAATTTTCTTTAATTTTTACATATGTGACTTATAGAGACAGTAAAGAAAGAAAGAGAATGCGAGATACAAACGACCGAGAAAGGACCTACAGTCTAACTGACAAAATTGTTTATTACTCCATCGTAGCAATTTGCCCAAAAGGTGACCAGGATTACAATTACTAATTTCCGAAGGAAAGACTAAAGAAGAGGCGCAGAATAATCCATGTCTCCTTAATTTCTACTTGTTCTGAGCTAAAAAAAAGTGTATGACGTAATTGAAAAAAGGGGGGGTATAGCCAGTCAAATATGAATAGATTGAAATTGCTCAACAATTAGCGAACAAGATAATGATAGTTATATGAAAGTATATAAGAAATGAACACTGATATTTTGACAAGAAAGAATTTGGTGCAGTGACTGCCGCATGGACACACACGCACACGCGGGTGTGTGTGTGTATATGCAAGCGTAAATTCATATCTAATGGATGATACGTGTACACAAGTCTATTATATATTCTTTGAATCGGTTTACATCTCATTCATGTCGCATATATTTCAGACGACATTAGAAATCAATGGAAAATTGGATCGATTTCGTTTTCTCCTATGAATATTTTTTTTTTGAAAAAGAAAAGAAAAACGCTAGCTTTTAATGAAGCCAAACTACCAATGATTGTCTATTGTTCGCTTCCTCTGAGGCAAGGAAAATATGATAAAATGAATAAAAGAGAACAATAAAAATGTTATCATCCCTTGTTTATCATTCGAACAATAGAAAGTGGGTTGTGACGAATATATGCGAACACATTAGATTATTTCTACCTTAATTTATCATATATTCCTTGATAATGTTTCATGAAATTTCTTCTCTAATACAAACGGGAAATATTGCTATTAACTCTGAAAATGACACTTTATTAAATAATCGAATATGTATGAAGTTGTATCTGGTCAAAGCTATGATACCAGAATGGGAACACATCTATATGTCTCTAACGCCATTATTAATATTTAACCAACGATTTCAAATCATGAGAACTTATTTAAAATTTAAATGAAATTCAAACAAGAAAGGAATAATAAAACAAGGAAATTGGGAATGCCAATGTTAATTCTCTTTCAGTTTAATCTTGCTGTTTTCTCTAACTCCAAAAAAATAAAATTACTGACATATGATGAGAAGTAGCCATTCTGAAGCTATAGCCAACAGGAATAATTTTTTTCCTTCTATACCAATATGATAGCTTTATCAGAACGGAAGCCTTTTTGTGACTGCTCGTAATAATTCCAAACTTGTTCTCAACGATACTAAGTATTTTTTTCTCTAACAGAATTAGGCACCGAATAATCACACACAAGTTTGGTACGTGTGACTAATGGCGGATGTGTGTTAAAGTTAAGTCCCCAATCCTGCAATTTTCACTCAGTTTGAATAATTCTTATAATTTACTGATATATGAAGTGTTTGCTAGTAAATTCTCTTTCATTTTTACTCTTCACTCACCTGGAGTATTTTTATCTGCATTTCGAATTAGAATTAAGTGTAATATGAACTTAACTTTCTCCATGATTTCTGCTGTCACCTATAAACTAAATCTCTACAACCACGTGGAATCGATGCCATTCTTGAAATAGTCTTACTCTTCTCTCTATGCTCTATAGCAGTTAATTACTTTTTCTTGCTTTCCACCTAAAGAATCTGTGATTATCAATTGCTAAAGAATCTCTGAATATCATTCTAACTCTCCAAGATATACTTGTGTTCTTATCAGATATTTTAACTTTACAAAATTCAATGTAAACAAAACATGGATTATTGCTTCTATATCGGAGACGGAGTGAACCAGTCCACCTTTTCCAGCATCGCTAGAATTCCAAAACATTGGCGCAGTCTTGCGTCTGAAGAATTATTCGCCTGGTTGCAGCCTATATCACAGAGAGGCAATGTTACAGTTCTGTCTATACTCTATCACTATTCCCATTGAAAATTTTCGAATCAGAGTTTCACTATTTCAAATCATTACAAATCGGATACACCATTCCAATTACACAGAGTCGAATCAGCATCATTTCGTCTGTATTCCAAATATTAAAATAAAGTTGTTCTAAGATGATTTCATAAGAATTTCTACTTTGTTGAAAAGAACCCATGGAGATTATTCTATAAGAACCACAATAATAATCTTCACGTCAAAGGTCCATCGTTATCTATCCTCCTTATCTTTATAATTTACACTTCCCACGATTTCTTCTCTAAGTCATATCACCTTGTTCATCAAAAACATTTCAACATGAAGACTCTCCTTTGAGTGGCTCTCAGGTTCAGAATTGGGTGAACTTTAGTATTGCGAAGACGTATGAAATGAGAAATCGCGTTACAACTGTTAATCTATTTCAGGCATGTTTACGATTTCCCAGGGAACAAATCTATTAGTCAGATGTTACAATAAATGTTTTTGGATGGCATCGTAAATGGGAGCATAAAATTTGCACTGTTAACGGATGCAAAACTAGAAATGCATCTGCATTTGGATCTAGCGAAACTGAAGTGTATATTACAGTAATAGTTGGCAGTGGTATTTAATGATAACAGCTAAACTACTCTACTTCATAACAGCGGCTGTCAGCCGATATAGATATGGAGAAGATTACGTCATGCCAACACACACACACACATACACACACACACACACACATATATATATATATATAGGTATGTATGTATATATATATATATATATATACATTATATTAGGCAGCATATATTTTATATTTAAAGAAATAATCATACATAGAATCAATCAACAATATTAATATTGCTGATTGATTCCATGTATGATTATTTTACTACATTGTGTGCCAAATTATTATCGAGATAACTTTTTTCTAATATTTCAAAAACCGTCCAATCAATTCACACAAACTTTTCACACAATGTTGGTAACACTGACCTGCGCAATAACTGAAATTGTCTTACTGATCTGCGCAATGTAAACAAACTGGCGCCATATTTCTTATCAGCACGGTGATTTGACCGTGCCAAATTATTATAAAAGTGTAAGAATTTAGTGAAAGCAGTTTAAGTGATGCTGAAAAGAAAACTATCACCTCAGAACTCTCAAAAGGTAAATCTACCCTAGAAATTTCTAAAATGATAGGGAAGTTGCATCAAACAGTGAAAAAGTTCACCGCCGACCCTACACAAGTACGCAAAAGGGCAGATAAAGGCAAGCCGAGGGTTATTTCACGTCGTCTCATGTCACGACTTAAACGAGAGGCCAGGAAGAACCCTGGACTTATCAGTCAAGAGCTATTCACTCGTATTGGGGATCCTACTGTGTCTAAAAGTACTCGGTGTCGGTATCTGAGGGAAATAGCAACAACAGTCAAACTTGTATCGAAGCCTCCGTTGACGAGAAATCACATTCAAAATCGATTGAAATGGGCCGACGACAATATGAAGATTGACTTCTCTAAAGTTTTGTTCACAGACGAAACTCGACCAACACTTGATGGGCCAGATAGATGGTGCAAAGTCTGGGTAATGAACGGACAGAATCACCATCAGCGTTTGAGACGCCAACAAGGTGGTGGAGGCATAATGATCTGGGGTGGTATTATTGGAAAAACATTCGTGGGCCCATGGACAGTACCAGATGGTGTCAAAATGACTGCTGATGCATACATAGCGTTTATGAAGGAGCATCTTGAACCGTGGATGAAAAGGCAAAGAGTTGCCTTCAGAAGGGCCGTTGTTTTTATGCAAGATAATGCTCCCTCACATGCTGCTTAGAAGACTACTGGATACTTGAAACAGTTAGGCTTCGATGGACCTCGAAAAATGAAGTGGCCAGCAAATTCTCCGGATTTGAACCCAATCGAAAACCTTTGGAGCATCATGAAGCGAAGACTGTACGTCAACGGACGACAATTAAGAAGCAACGCTGAGTTGTGTGAAGCAATTCTTGACATATTTCGCGGCATTACAGGAGATGACATCCTACAATTAACAAATTCTATGGATCGTCGACTTCTTCAAGTAATTTCAAAACAGGGAAAGTGCATTCCCTATTAATTTGTTTAAAGCTGTGCCCTTGTTTGTATCTGTTGACATTTGTTTGATTATCTTATTTATTAGCTTCTTTTGATCATAAACATTCACGTGCAACATTAATAAATGTATTGTTTGCTCAATTCTGGAATTTTACTAAAACTTTCTAATAATTTGGCACGGTCAAATCACCGTTCTGATAACAAATATGGCGCCAGTTTGTTTACATTGCGCAGATCAGTACGAAAATTTCAGTGATTGCGCAGATCAGTGTTCCAAACAGTGTTTGAAAATTTTGTGGGAATTGATTGGACGGCTTTTGAAATATTAGAAAAAAAGTTATCTCGATAATAATTTGGCACGCAGTGTATATGTTAGCATGACAGGAACTGGAACGCTTGCCGGTCAGCCTTACTTTCATTGGATAAGAAAGGATGGATCACTTCAAAAATATTTCCAGCTACACGGTACAGATAGATAGATAGATAACGGAAAATAATTATATATATATATATATATATATATATATATATATATATATATATATATATATATATATATATATATATATACTTCCAGCACAGGATTACTTTCAGTTAATGATTTGATAGGAATAACATTATCAGTTAAAAAATTTGTCCGTATTTTTTGTCCTCGATATTTTTCAAACTTTTATCTTTCTAGTTTTATTCTTTTAGTATGTGACATTCATGTTAATCCTTTGTATCCTTTCTTCTTTCATTCCTTGCTCCGTTTAATCTTACATCTCTGGCCGTCTTTGGGCCAGACGTTAAACTACATCCATTTCCTGGGCAAGACGTTAAACTACCTCTAGCAACAAGCCTCTGATCAGGAGGTTTTGAAGAGCGTGCAACCACCTCTTAATTGCTGGTGTCCCCAGGTCCACCCTTAGCCGGTTGGTAGCACCTGTTAGGGTCAGATCTATGCGCAAATAGTTAACTATTACAAGCAATACATTTTTGAACAAAATTATTACAAGCAATACAATTTTGAAGGAAATATATTACCAGAAACAGATTTTTGACAAAACAAATTTTACAGCAATAACATTTTTTTGTCGGCATTAAATAACCCATTGAGGTTGATATGCCGTGAAACAAAATAAAGTAAACCAAACTCACCTCTCTGGTATTTTTATGTCAGAACTTCAACGTCAATAAATTGTAGCAGTATGTGAGTAAGACACCGGAAGCAATACCTATCATATGTAGCCATTTTAAACTCCTGTGCAGTTTAGGCATCCAATCAACAAAGGCGCATCGGATGGTTCATTAGTTTTGTCACTAGTCACCTGTACCTGTCACATTTAGTTTGAGTGAATGTACTGAAAATTACCCCCATTAGTATTTTCCTTAGATATTTAAATATGAATTATAGATATTAACTCATTTATGTTTCATAAGATTCTGTTTTTTTTTGTTTCGACATTGTTTATTATTCCTTTCATTTGTTTTAATGAACTGATAGCGTCGTGACAAACGACAAGGAGACGAAGAAAGGCAAAGACGGATATATATATATATATATATATATATATATATATATATATATATATATATATATATATATAAAATATGCCTTTCGGCATATAAACAAAGTAGTAAGACATTGATAAATTTCGTTATAAACAAAGGACATTCTTGTGAACTGCTATGATATATCAGTCCACTTGAGGCAGTGGATGTTGGACAATATCCTCAAACACAAAGAGGCAATAGGCAATAAAAGATATGTTTTTGAAGAAGGCTTGTAAGAACTCAGTGTACGGAATATTTTAACAACGCAGAAGTATTAAGGAAAAGGAGACGGAAAATGACACTTGTCTATATGATCCAAAAATCTCAGTTGACATTTCTGCAATAAATAAATAAGAAAGAAGGCTTGGCGAAGTTGACACCTTTAAGACATTAAAACAAGAAAAAACTTTAGAAAAAAATGAGTAAGTAACTAAGCATGGTGTAAAATAGGATGACGTAACTGGATTGGAAAAATGGTAAGAGTATAATTATTGCTTAGAACTAAAAAAAAAGTTGTGGGGAGTTATGATATATATATATTCTAAACGGAATGTTTGAGATAAAATAAAAATTAATTAATCATGTTGTTTATTTCAGGTTTATACCTTTCAACTTTTTCGTATTTTTGCCATTTATTTCTTTTTCGCGTATTACATTGTATTTTTTTTCATTTCTTTTTTGTTTCATTATGCCAGTGAATAAATTGTTTTTTTTTTCTTTTTTACTTAATTTATTTTTTATTTTAATTATACATTTTGTTTCCTTAAATTATACTTTTGTTTTTCCTTCGTTCGTTCTTTATCTTGTCGCTTGGATTTCCGGTTTCTTTCCCTAATTTTCCTAATTTCTTTCTGAAATTTATTGCCTTTCCTTCATTCTTCATCTCACCATTTCTTTATTTCTTCTAAGTGTCCACTTCATTTATTTCCTTGTTTGCTTCAATCTTTTACATTCAATCGTTCTCAATCTTCTTTCTGTTCTGCACGCATTTTCCTTTCTGAATTTTCATTTATTTTTACTTTTTTTCCGAATTCTTATTTCCTTCATCTTCCTTTATTTTTAACTTCTCAACTTTATTTTTCTCCATCCACGAGGATGATATTCTACTTAATTTATTTTTTCTGTCCTAACAGAACTTTAGTTATTTTTGTCTCATTTTCCATTTGTTCTCTTTAAAGCCGCTCGACATCCACTCAATTTCCTTGATTTGATCTCTACTTCACTCCCTGCCACAAACCTTATAATTTATCTGTTTAATTACACTGAATTATTTTCCTTACCGCTTTCAACGACGAACGAATTTCCGCTTTCGTTCTTTTTAATCGAAGGATTTTCTCAGCGGAGGTTCTCAGTATCAAATACCTTTTCAGAAAATGGCAAATGATTAACTAAATCACCACAAAACAGACATGCTTTCACGCGTTCAGAATATAACCAGCTCAGTTGTTTATAACGTAAACACAGACTACTTAATGTGGTGAGTAAATTTGATTCCTATTCTTATGGCCTGATAAAGGTTTTGGTGGAATTAGTGAGTCAAGTATATATTTCCCATTTGGGTACTTGCCAGTAACATTGCCAAGACCATATGTCAAATAGACATTATCATCACTATCTATTGGAATTTCTTCACCAATGATGTCTATGTATGGATAGAGTATTCAAGAAAACTTTGGAGATACCTGCAAATCAATACGTAAGTCCAATCAGATATGCACTTGGAAAATGAGATACAGACTAACGTTTGTACAGCAAATTAAGAAATCAATATTGGCTGCTGTGATATACAACAAGAATGTTGAAACAATTTAGAGATTATCTATCTATCTATCTATCTATCTATCTATCTATCTATCTATCTATCTATCTATCTAGCGAGTAAGCTAGCTAAACACATTCGTGCTTACCTAACCATATATATATATATATATATATATATATATATATATATATATATATATATATATATATATATATATATATATACTAGTATATAATATCTATCTATCTATCTATCTATCTATCTATCTATCTATCTATCTATCTATCTATCTATCTATCTAGTTAGCGAGTTAGCTAGTTACACACATTCCTGCCTACATATAGGCTACTATATATATACACCAGTATATATAGTGTATATAGTCTATCTATAATTTCCATTTGGAAATCTCTAGGTTTAATTATATATATATATATATATATATATATATATATATATATATATATATATATATGCCAGCATATATTGAATTCATAATATATTTATCGACCTAGCCATATACCTATATATCTATCAACATATATAGTGTGCATATTCTATCTATTTCTCTTTCTCTTTCACTCTCTCTCTCCCTCTCCCTCTCTGTGTTATCGGTCTGGAGCAGAAAGGATCCCATCGTGAGATACCTGTAGAAAGTGCCTAAAAAACATACCACGAGATGGCTCAATATCTCTGCTAGCGCGAGGTCACAAGTCATTGTGACCGAGTTTTTGAGTGAGCTGACCTTGTTCAGATTGTTGATCACGCTCGATAACATACTCTCTCCCAGAATCTCTAACTAAGGTCTGATCAGCATAGTTGTAGTTTAAACTAGAGGTGGGCTCTGTGGTTGTTGAACAAAGACAAAATATATGATCAAAAGAACATCTCAATTAGGGATTGTCTAGCCTCCCTAGTAGACGGGTATCCTCAAATATGAGTGGCCAGCTATTATATCTATCTATCTATCTATCTATCTATCTCTCTCTCTCTCTCTCTATATATATATATATATATATATATATATATATATATAAAGAGATACATAGATAGATAGATAGATACATAGATAGATAGCAGCATATAGAGTATGCATAATGTATCTATATATCTAACTGTAAGCTTGTGCATTAGAAACAATCTATCTGTAAATATGTGTTAGCAGATGAGACATGAATTATACAGTAGAAATTAATAAATATGTAACCTTTTACAGTTTGTACTTACTATCGAACAAGTGCATATACTACAGTATCTGTTGAAACTTGACTAATGCATGGAATAATAATACAACACAAAATGTACTTAGAACAAAATGTATTGAAACAAGAAAGTGTACACAATATTTACATATAGTCTTTTGTATATTCTTGGGAAGACCGTTCCTGGAGAATGTGTTGACTTAGTCGCAGTCGGGCAGAGTCTCTGGATTGAATCTCTTGATTCCTCTCCTCGTCTTCCCGGTACCAACCATATTTATATGGTCGGTACTCCACTATGAAAATTAGGTGTATCCTACCACAACACCCCCCTCCCAAGCCTTGGAATCCCTTTTGGATTTCAAACTGGCTTCCTATATGGGTTGATGATTATGGCTATTTCTTTGTAGATCCCTTTGCATACTTCATATGCATATGTCCATCCGCCTAATTTTAATATTTTTTCCGTTTTGGATTCACGTCCAATGGGTCCGTGAACTTCCGTTTCCTACCGGATCTTCTTGCTTCAGGAGTATTCTGTGGAGGTTCTACTTGAAACATATCATACATTATATCAATGGAATCTTCCTCCTCGTCCGGTATACTCTCTTCATGCTCTATAACGTAACATTTTTTAAGTTGGATCTGGTGCCTTTTTGGAGTATTCTTCGGCCCTTTAATTATGTAAATCAGGTCACCGATTCTCTTATCCACTATGCGTCGCTCCCAGAACTCAACGTTGTTTTTGTAGCACTTGAAAAACATCTTCTCTCCGGGGGTGTATCTTTTTCTCGCTGTATACATAGTATTCTTTACTCTATTTTTTCCTGGCAAAAGCTTGTCAAACACTGACTTAACTTTCCTAGCGAACATTAGTTTAACTAGTGCCATGTTTGCGTGTGTTCTCTGGTTTGGCGTGATTCTGTATACTTGTAAGAATTGCTGAAGCGCCTTTTCCGTTGGAACTCCTGAGGCTTTCTTCAGAGCGCGCTTTAAAGTATCGACAAATCTTTCTGCGAGTCCATTGGACCACGGATGATACGGCGGCGTCGTTATGTGGTTAATTTGATATAACTCACAAAATTTCTTAAATTCTTCAGAAGTGAATTGCGTACCATTGTCACTCACAATACACTCTGGCACACCGAACCGTGCAAATAGTTAATGCAAAAAAGTTGTTGTGGTATTGGACGTAGGCTTTTTGCAGCGTAGTACTTCCGGCCATTTTGTAAAATTATCTACCACTATTAAGTAGTAAAAATCTTCTACTGGACCAGCGAAATCAATGTGTAATCTTGTCCACGGATGATCCGTCTTGGGCCATGGTTTGTGTACTATAGGTGGTGCCTTAGCTGCTAACGCACACCCTTTACATCGATGAACCATGTTTGCGATATCCACATCCATTCCTTTCCAATACACAAAGCTTTGCATTAAGCTTTTTGTTCTATCAATCCCCGGGTGACCCATATGAAAGTCTCGAAGTATTCTTTTCTGCAACTTTTTTTGGTCCTACTACTCTCTCACCATATAATAAAACCCGTCACCTATTGAATAAATCTCCTGCACTTTTTTGGTCATTTGCTACCATTTTGCTTTTTATTTCTAAATGAAATCATCGCTTTCAGCTTCTTTTTAATTTCCTTTAGTGTAACCGGTAGCTCTCTTTACAATGTTGTTTACCATGCTTTTCACCTCATAATCTTCTCTTATATTTGCAATAATTGATTCTTCGAATCTTTCTTCTTGACTCGGTAAGAGTCTTGATAAACTATCCGCATGAATTATATTTTTGGATGATAGGTGCTTTATGTGAAAATCATAATTGAGAAGAATGGTCCCCCATCTCAACAGATGAATTTCTGTATAAACGGGTAACCCTTTCTTTGAACCAAAAATAGTGATCAGAGGTTTATGATCCGTTTCAAGCATAAAATGTCTGCCGTGGATGTATCTATGAAATTTTTGTATGGCAAAAATGATACTCTTTTTCTATCTGGGAGTAACTTATTTCTCCTGGGAGTAAAGTTCTCGAAGCATGTGCAATTGGTTTTCTAGAACCATCTGGCATTATGTGTTGAATACACGCTCCTATCCCGTATGAATTAGCGTCACTTGCCACTACAATATCCAGTTTTGGATTGTAATGGGTTAAAAAGAGGTCGGACGTAAGAATTTTCTTTATTTCATCAAAGGCTTTCTGACATTCTACCGTCCATTCCCATGCCTTGTCTTTTTTTAGTAGTTCATTCAACGGAGCTCTTAAATTATACATTCCTTTAATGAACGCTTGATAATAATTTGAAAGCCCCAGAAAACTCTGTAGCATCGCCACATTAGTGGGCGCCGGCATGTCTCTAATCGCAATGGACCTTTCCGGATCTGGACATCTGCCATTTTTGTTGATTATGTGCCATAAATACTTAATTTCCTCCAAATCAAATTCGCACTTTGACTCTTTGACTTCAAATCCAAAGTCCTGAATCTTTTTAAATACTTGATTGAGATGCTCTCGATGTTCGTCGACGGTTTCGCTCCTTACTATGATGTCGTCTAAGTAAACGCACGCAAAGTCTAAATCATTCAACATGACGTCCATAGCTTGTTGAAAAATGGCTGGCGCCACTTTAATACCAAAAGGAAGCCTGTTGTACTTGAATAACCCTCTATGCGTGTTTATCCCTAGTAACTCCGAACATTCCTCTTCGACGGGAATTTGAGATAGGCATCTGATAAGTCGATTTTTGACAATATAACTCCACCATTTAGCTTGTTAAAAATCTCCTCCGGACTCGGTAACGGGTAATGGTAGTCCTTAATTACCGAGTTCAACCCTGTCGAAAAATCAACGCAGACTCTGACTTGGTTTGATTTCTTTTTATGCACACAATCGGCGCAGCTCATGAATTAGATTCTACTTTCGAAATAATTTCCATTTTTTCCAACCTATCAAGTTCTTCGTTAATTTTCTCTACACTTGCGAAAGGCACGTTACGTTTCTTTTTAAAAATAGGCATAGCATTTTCCTTTAATTCAAATTTGCCTTCAAACTTGTTACATCTTCCAAGACAAGGTGTGAAGGTTTCCGGAAACTTTTTCTTTAATTCCTCTTTAATGTCCTGTCTTGTTTGCGTATTACTTTCTACTTTTCTGCAGAACGAGTTTAACGGTTTATCCCACAATTTGAATGTTTCAATAAAATCTGTACCCATCAAGTTTTCTCCATTTTTCAGAATGAAAACTTTTATTTTTTTAACTATCCCGTTCAATTTCATGTGAAGTACAACCTCGCCTTCGAAGTTAATTTCCTTTCCAGTTACCGTTCGAGCGCGTTTCGTTGACTTCATTATTGTAGGCCTTTTTAAAATTTTCCATGTTTTATAGTTCATTATTGTTAAATCTGAACCCGAATCGAGTGGAAATTTGATATTCTTTTTAAATATATCAGTCGTCACATACTTCCTCAAATCTCTATCTGATTTGATATTTGAATTTGTTTGTCTAATTCGGCTATTGACTTTTTTCATTTTACAACACGACCCTTTGTGTCCATTCTTGTGGCACACGAAACATTTTTTATTTCTATATGGGCAATTTACCTCCCAGTGTCTTTCGTTGCACCGTCTACAATTATATGGTGGAACCTTTTTTTCTCCTTGTTCTTTTCATTTAATTTTTCTTGTCTATTTTTAAAATACGCCGAATTTTTTCTCCAAATTTTTTCTGATGGGTAATTTGACTGTTTTTTTTAATTTTTTTTAATATAAGCAATGCCAGCTTCTTCGATTTTTAGAGACTTTTCTTTAAACTTACGGCCCGCTGACACTCCCCTGCTAACTTTTGCAGGGTAAGGTTTTGTTCAGATTCGAGTTTAGACAAAACTCTCCGTCTTATTTCGGCACTCTTACTGGATACCAGTCCGAGAGCAAAAATTAAACACTTGAATTCTTCAACCGTAATCACTGCCAATCTTAAATTGTCACAATGTCTATTCACTATAGATACATATGTTAAGTAATCCTGATCGTCGGATTTAGCGAAATTCATGCATAACCATCGCTTATGCCAAAGCGACATATTTGCTCCAAACAACTCCTTTAGCAATTTCAATTTTCCGAGAATTCCAATTCATTTGTTCTTCTCGGTAGAATAAAATCTACAAATTTGCTATGTTCTGCTGTACCTAGCTTTCTTAGTAATAGACTGACTTTTCTTGAATTCGACCAGTTTTCACAGTCTGTGTAGAAAATATCTTCATATCGTTTAAAGTACGCCTCAAACGTTTTTCCTTCGTCTGGCACATAGTTGAAAGTTTCCAGCGAATTAAATATGATGTTATTAGTATATGAAGAGTTTCCTTCATTTGCCTGATTGTTGTTTAATTTCTCCAGTGTTAACCTCTGAATTTCTAAAACCTTGATCTGCATTTCTTCCTGTTTTTCCAGTCTTTCCTCTTGTTTTCTTGATATTTTTGTTGTCTTTCCTCTTGTTCCCTTATTAATAAGGCAAACTGTTCCCTTTGACGTTGCTGACTCAACTCCTCTTGCTTTTCTTGATATTCTTGCTGTCTTTTCTGTTGTTCCCTTATTAATAAGGCAAACTGTTCACTTTGACGTTGCTGACTCAACTGCTGGGATTTGACTAACTCAGCTTGACTCAACTGCTGGGATTTGAATAATTCAGCTTGACTCAACTGCTGGGCTTTAAATAATTCAGATATGACTTTGGATAATTCATCCATCTTTAGCTGATAGTGTTCATGCAACAAAGAATATACTTTTAAATTGTGTATCCACGAATATAATATATGCTGACCAAAAAAATCGAAACAACTTACGACTTTTTAATTTTATGTCTTGCTTTATAAAATATTGTTTAGCAACTAAAAAAAAAATATTTTTTTTTTTTAAAGTTCGTTACCTTTCAAAGTCGACACGGTGTATTTGTGCGCCTTTTAATTCCATGCATGTTTTTGTAGTCGGCCAGTTTTTCTTCTTTTTTTTTTTTTTAATTCACCGTTATTAGTTTACGCCACCTTTCAGATTTTTCTGAGTGAACGTTCCTTTATGCTTAGTCGTCCTTTAACGAGTTTTAAATATCCAGAACTTCAGAATCCTTTGCCGTTCCATTAGATGTTGGACTTTTAATTACTAATTTTTTTTCTTCAGCCTGGGTTCTTCAAACTTGTCCCAATTGTTGAAGGCTATCAATTATCAATTCTTTTTTTCCGTAACGTAAGTTTCTTTATACCTCGTCGCCATTGTTGAAACTTGACTAATGCATGGAATAATAATACAACACAAAATGTACTTAGAACAAAATGTATTGAAACAAGAAAGTGTACACAATATTTACATATAGTCTTTTGTATATTCTTGGGAAGACCGTTCCTGGAGAATGTGTTGACTTAGTCGCAGTCGGGTAGAGTATCTGGATTGAATCTCTTGATTCCTATATTTATTTGCATTAAAATACAAAATGCGGCACAAGGCCTAAAAAGGGGGATGGGGAATGACGGTCTTCATCTCTCTTAAATCT
Organism: Acanthosepion pharaonis; assembly: GCA_903632075.3. NCBI lineage: Eukaryota > Metazoa > Mollusca > Cephalopoda > Sepiida > Sepiidae > Acanthosepion > Acanthosepion pharaonis. The sequence goes on along the minus strand of CAHIKZ030003325.1, from coordinate 1,503,359 downwards.
AAACTTAGCTAGTCGTAGACACTGACCCAAACATGCCAACAATAATCCAATCACCACAACAACACATTCACTCCTACCTTTCTTACTACGTCCACCATAATACCTCAGATTCTCTAAGAAGTCCTAACTAGTCCCCTTATGTACAGATATTGTTCATGGGGGGGGGAGGGTCATAAAATAACAATTTTTAAAAAAATCCCCAATGAGTATATACAATATGACGAAATATATTTACAATAAACTGAACAAAATTAGTGTTAGTATTAAAAACCCCCACAAACTTTGAATGTGGCAGAAATATCAGTTAACCGGACGAAACCGATGCGGGACTAAGAAAATAAGAACACATTCAAACCATCAAGCATTCACACAAACACTCATTCATTCATACACAACAACAAATGCGAAAGCACACACACGAAACGAAAGGCGCCTCGCATCCACGAGAGAACTGACATTACTAACCACCTAACGAGGGAGGGGATGGAGACTTAAACAAAAGAAAAATAGGGACAGAAATAAAAGGGACCAATGAGCTTACATACCCTAGCTAAGTTAACCGGAAAAAAAAGAAACTATAAATTCAAAATCGAAAACCTAGACTAGCCTAATATCTGGGTGGGTTGCCTATGTTCAACCCTGATAAGACAAAATTCTGTACACAACCGACGTCCAAATGCCACTCTAGGTCAGCCCCTTTTACTCTACACATTCGCGCAAGATTCACCCACCTTTTGCCAAATTCTGATGATGGAGCCGCCGCCTTTCCGTCCTAATCTTGACTTTAAGCTGATGCTTAAAGAACAAGATCAGTAGGGAAGAGGTGAACTTCGCCATCATAGAATTCCTTCTGACGCGTCGTCCAAATCACGACTCGCATAACCCCCTAGTAAGCAACAGAACACATAGTGTTCAGCCTTCGTCAATTGCGACACCACATTGCTACAAACAGAACTGGCTTCCAGGACAAAAAACTTTCCCTGCAGCATGCGAACCATGAGGCCTTCAACAAACTTGCACGACGGCACTACCGCCTTGCACTGAAAAAAGCGTGACTAATGGTCTCGACTTTCCCAGTAGAGCGACGACAGTTTGGATATTTCTCCAAGCCTGCTGAACAAAGTCATTTGCCGACCCAGAGGGCCCCACGAATCATCAGCCAGGTGAGTGATGCCTCATCATTATTGAGACAGCCTCCTGCTTCGTAAGTCCGAGCTCGTCGATCAGACCCTCTCGAACGGACCCCCTAACTAACAATCGATATAATGCCTTACGAGACAACGCTTGGGCGTCGGAGAGGCCATCCGACGTCCGCAAGAGGAGCTTCAAAGCACGACGACATTCGCGGTAGAAGGAGCACTCGACACGAGGTGTACGGCCGGCCTCCTCCTCGCACGAGTGCACACTTCTCAGGGATGGGAAATGTTTACGGACATCTCCTTTCCAAAAGGTGCTCACCTCATCCAAACTGCGACACATTCGGTCTAGAAAGGTAATGCGAAGCATATATTGACGAATCTCAATGCTAGGCATACCCAGACCGCCCTCAGAGGGATGAAGGCAACAGATCTCGCGACATACCATATGGGCATTGCCTCTCCACAAGAAAGAGAACAAGGCCTTGACTAATGACATTAGTCGGGCATACGGGAGTGGAAGCACAGAGAGTCGGTACAGGAGGATCGGATAGATGTGTGAAACACATACTTCCGCCCTTTCCTTCAGGGAAAGTCTCCTCCGAGACCACAGACTACCCGCGGCCTCGGCCTTCCCTTGCACCTCCGACCAATTCATTTCCAACTGGAGATCAGGACCGAACCAGATGCCGAGAATCTTGATCGGCCCATCCGTCCAGAAGAAAGGTCCGGGAAGAGAAACTCCCTTCCACGCACTAAACCGCAAGCCCACAGACTTATCGCGGTTGATCTTGGCCCCTGTCACCATCTCATACCCACTGATCTTCTTGCTGACTTCTTCAATCTCGGCTCTGCTCGACACAAGAACCGAAACGTCGTCAGGATATGTAGAGTACCTGGCCGAGGTGGAAGCACCAGGCAGCGAAATTCCGCGTAGGACCGGATTCGCCTTTAACTTGCGAAGGAAAGGTTCCAGCGCAAGAACGTAAAGCAGAGGCGAGAGCGGACAACCTTGACGAATGGAGTGAGACAATACGAAAGGCTTCGATCTTACCCCCATTCACTTCCACCAGCGCACCGGGGATCGCATACAAGAGTCGGATCCAGGAGCGAAAGTCGGCTCCGAAACCGGCCGCCGAAAGTACAGCCTCCAGAAATCGATGGTCAACCCTATCGAAGGCCTTGGACTGATCTAAATTGATCAGCGCGGCTTCACTGTCGACTTTTTCTAAGATCAAGCGTACCATATGAAGGTTATCCGGAATAGTCCTGCCCTTCACAGCATAAGTCTATTCGGGGCCAATCCGACTAGACAGGGCAAGCTGCAAACGGTTGGCTAAGATCTTCGCCAAAATCTTTAAGTCAGTATTTAACATCGTTAAAGGGCGAAAGTTCCCTAACCCATCCCCACCGTCCTTGTCCTTACGCAGCAACTTGATCACACCCCTGGTGAAGCGTTGAGGTAAAGACCCCTGCTTCATCCAATGGTTGAACATCAGTTCCAGCAAAGGAACAAAAACGTGCGACAACCTCAAGTAAACTTCGTAGGGAAGACCATCTAATCCCGGAGACTTATCCAGGCCAACCTGCTTAAGCGCATCCCAGATTTCCGTCTCTGTTATGGAACCCTCGCACCTAACCACTTCAGCTGCCGAGAGGCAGGGAAAGTCAGCTAAATAGGCGTCGAACTGAGCAGAGCTCAGAGCGGGCTCCCTGGTGAAAAGATCCTGAAAATAATCCCGAAAGACCTCACATATGCCCGCGTTTGTAGTCACGGTCCGCTTATCCGGTAATGTGACGCACGCTATATGTCGCCTAGACGCGTTTCGTTCTCCTCTACACGCAGTTCAGCGGCCATATTCGTAGCCTCAGAAGACATTCTATTTAACCTCGCCCTAACTACCAGAGCTTGATCCTTCTTGATAAGCAAGGAGGCCAACTCTGCCTTAGCTAAAGCTATGTCTCCACTAACACGGGATTTCACTGCCCGATCGACTTTATTTTCTAAAGCAGTTTGCGCCGCTAATCTATCTAGATTGAGTCGACGACTAAAATCGGCAGCAAACGTTCGAATTTTAGATTTTAAATTTCCCCACCAGGCATTTCCCACAACCGCCCCCGTCAATTCCCTTTTTATAGTTAGTAACAGCTGGTCCCGGAAACCCTGATCACCAAAAGGTGAACAGTTCAATTTCTAGTAATCAGCCAACCTAACCTTAGGCTCATCTAAGTTTACACGGGCCCGGACGAGCCTATGATCCGTATAAACTATATAATGGAAACTTGGACACCCCAAGAGCCCTACATCGACTCTCCTAACTAAGACTCGGTCCAGGTAGCTCGCAAGTGAGCCAGGAGCCGAGTTGCCACTAGTTGTCCAAGTCCATGCTACCTCCTGAGGGTGTTTATTCTGGAACTTATCGACGAGATCAAACCCATCGATAAAGTCCCGAAATGGTTTCACATCCTGGTTGTTAGTACCTTGTTTGTGCCCTATACGATCTATATCGGGGTCAAGGACGGCATTCCAATCCCCCGCTAAAACTACCCGACGAGACGTCGTCAAGAACGGCGCGATCTGCCGAAACAAAGCAGGCCGCTCGGAATGGGTATTGGGCGCATAAACCCCAATGAGACGAAGAACCTTATCCTTTATGGTAACATCCAGCACGCAAAGCCTGCCCGCCGGATCGGCGAAGACAAGGGTACATGCAGCCTTCAAAGACCTGCTCACGAGCCAAGAGACACCCCTCGAACGACCATCAAAACATGGTGAATAAAGGGCGAACCCCTTATACAGTATGTCCTCACGATCATGAGAAGAAAACCGGGTCTCTTGTATACAACATATATTCACCCCGAGGCGCTGAAGGTCACGAGAGAGCCTCGCCCTGCGAGACTCGGATCTCAGGCCCCGGACATTTAAACTAGCTAACCGAAGTGCCATTGTGAAACCGATTAGGGTTGCCCTTCAGTATAGAACATGGCTGGGGTGAGGACACCGACAGCTCGTCCCATGGATCCAGACGCCATCTCATTCTCGACAGTATCATCCTAAGACAAACTGCCGATGTCCGAAGGGTAGGTTAATTTGAGTGCTCTATAAAGGGATGGGTGAACGAAAACTGGGACCCTCCCTTTCAGTTTTTGATCTGCTTCTTCTGTTTCCGGATCTAAAAGGTATGCAGCTGGGGGCACCATTTTTAGAGAGGACTGGGCCTCCTGTATCATCCCCCAAATCTCCCGCGTACCCGGGCCAGTTCTAATTACAGTCAGGATTCTTTTGGCGGCAGGGAAGTTTTCAGGCTTTTCCACTTCCACGCCGTTAATTTGTTTGAAGTTCCAAAGAAACTTTAAGTCTTTTGGGTTCCTCGTCTGCCCGAAAACCCTTTCAGCCAAGTCCCGGGATACGCGGCAGACGTCTTCCCCTGGGAGGTAAGGTGGTTTAATTTTCTTTTTCTTTTTGTCGGTGACTAATTGTGAATCTGGGCTCCTGAATCTTTTCTTATTTGGAGATTGTATGGGTGTTGACATCGGTGTAAGATTAGGTGTTGTAGAGTGAGTCCATCCCGTAGGCGTCCTCACCGGAGAAGGTTTGGACGAGTGAAACGATTTTGTCGGCGAGTTCGATACAGATTTGGGCGGAGGTGGTTTTGTAAATGATTTTTTTGATGAAGAAGGGGAAGACGGGGCTGAGGATACGGGGCCCGGTGCCCCCAGTGATTTTTGACTTTTACCACGCTTGGTCTCCAATTTCTGTTTGTTTTTTTAGGACTAGGATCATTTGCCAACTGGGTTCATTTAATTTTTGTGCTTCTGTCGCATATTTTGCATATGACGCCGAGGCGCCGCCCTCAGAGCTGGTAGAGGGAATGGGGCTGTAGGTGACTTTGTCCCTGGGGTCATGCTGGGACTGAGGAACCGCTGTTTGGGTCTTCCCCTTGCCCCTAACTACGAGGCGCCATTCCCCCTCATCCTTATCCTTATCCACACTTGTGGAAGGCGTCGGTTTTGGGGGTAATGAGGGTCTGGACCCAACCGAGGGATTTTCCTCACCGCTCCGCCTCGCAGCTAGGCCCATTACAGGCGCCGCGGATTTTACTTTCACGACCAAGGGGGGATTTTGGTCACCTGCGACCAGACCTCCAGGGGCCTTCTTCCCTGGGCAGGAGGAGGAAAGGTGACACCTCCAGCAAGTTGGTCTCCTACCGGAAATCCGCCATGTTCAAAATACAACTAGGGGGGGGGACTTCCAGCAGGAGGGCAAATCCTCGGACGTCTTCACTTGTGCCTCCTTTGGAACTTCGTCTTTTTTTGTATTATTTCCTTTCTTGGAACTACTACCATGATCAGTTTTTGGGCTCTTTTCAGCCCGCTTTTTTTTCAGTTTTATCCGGTGGGTCGGCATTAGCAACCTTCCCGAAAAGGTCTTTCTTCACATTCGACCGACTGCCTTTGTCGGCCATGTTGTCAAAGCGTGGAGACTACCACTTGCGGGTCTCTCAATTTTTTTCCACAAACACGGGGAGAGGAGTTGGGAAAAAATAAAACAAATAAAGAAAGCCTGGATAATCCAAGAAATTAAAATTTAAAAATAAACTAAAAGTAAAATAAAATAAAAGACAAACTAGATAAACTGAAAGAAAATAAACAGGTAAGACTTTAAAAAAATAAAATAAAGATGGCGCCCAAAGGCAGCCGAAAATAAAAGAAAAAACAGAAACTCCTCTCTTTTTTTTCCTACAAAAATTCAAAAATGTATAAAAAGAAAAGGAATAAAAAAAAAAGTTTTGCGGCTGAAGCCGCTAAAGAAAATAAATTAAAAGCTAAAACAAACTAGTCAAACCAAAAATAGAAAGAATGCGACCGAAGTCGCTAATTAAATAATAAAAGGAAAATAAAAATAAAAAGCTTTCTTTTCTTCTTTTCTTAAACTGTACTAAATTCAAACAAAAACTAAACAGAAATAAACAGAAATAAAAAAAAAACAGTCGTCCGGTAAGACCTAGTCAAACCTGACTAAAATAAAAAAATATGAGGGCCGAAGCCCAGAAAAATAAAACCAACAAAAGAAATGGAAGAAATAAAAAAAATAAAACTTAAAACAATAACTTAACAGAAAAACTTGAAGTTCGTCAATCCAGAAGGGTTCTTAGAGCACTGTAAATTTTCGTAAAACCACTTGATCAATTCCTCGCTGGCCAAACAAACTCGTCACACAGCAAACCAAGAAAAATAATCGCACACACTCAACGCAACCGGTCAGAAAAAGTCCGAACAAGAGAGAGGGAATCGCATGATTCCTCTCCTCGTCTTCCCGGTACCAACCATATTTATATGGTCGGTACTCCACTATGCAAATTAGGTGGATCCTACCACAACAGTATCATATTAAAAAAATAAGTATCTGTTGAGTAAACGAATGTGCATCATATCATGATAATTTAAAATTGTTTCTGTACTATCGTATGTATTAAAATAACCAGACTGATATATATCCTTCATTCGTAATGCATTTCGCACTTCACAACAGATTTCATTTTCGAATCATTTTAAGAGCATTTGCCGTTTGCCGTTGACATGTGCGTTACTAGTGTCACCATTTTGTCAACAATTATTCTTTATCAGTTACATATTTCCGTTTAGAGTTTCTAAGTTTCTTATCATATTTGTTTTAATTTCTTACACAGAACTATATTCTTGCAGTGAGAGATTTCACCGACAGATCGGTTATTTATCTGATAAGAAGGAATCTTTCATTTATGTCATTGCATAAATGAAATTCGTCAATTAGTCACCAGGTGATGAAATTACGAATCAAACGAGTAAATATTATTGTCTAAAACATTATTCAAGAACAACTTTACTTTCTTATTGTGTCAAGAGGCAAAATATATGTAACAGAAATTGTAATACGGACAATTTCTGTTACATATATGTAGCCTCTTGTCACGATAAGATAAAGTAAAGTATCGTAAAATAAAGTACCGTATTTCCGCAAGATTAATGTCAATCTGAGGAAATCTTACTTTAACTGAGTTTATGAATTCAGAAATTAAAATACCATTTTCTAATATAAGAATTGACGAATTTAATCTTTTTTAAATTGCTTGATGAATTATTTTATTCTAGATATGAGTAAAATGTCTTATGTAATTTTTCACACCTTAAGATTTATCTGAAAAGTTGTTGCTATTGCTGTTGTTGTTGTTGTTCTTGTTCTCATTATTTTTATTATTATTATTATTAATATTATTATTGTTGTTGTTGTTATTATTCTTATTTGTGTGTGTTATGTTTCCTGATTTGTATACTGTAGACTGGTCTAAAATCTGGTCGTTCGGCCCTACAAGAGAATTGTTATTTAATTGATAGAACTTTTCTTAGTATATGGGATGTCCCAAGTAGGGAGGAATTCAGGGCATCTTGTGTGTTGATGCAACGCTGTTAGTAAAAATGTCCATTTCTCTTCTCACGTGCCCCAGAGTTCCGATTACTATTGGTACCTTCCCAGTCTTCATTCCCAAAAACCTGTTAATCTCAGTCTCCAGGTTCTTGTATTTGGACAATTTCTCTATAATTTTTATGGAGGTGTTTCTTTCAGAGGGCACTGCTACATCAATAAGAAAAAAAAAACTTTCTGACTTTGTTTTATTATTATTATTGGATTTGTATCTAGTTAGCGATTGGGTTTTACATTTACTAACACAGATTCCACTGGTTTGTGTTGATGGTTCATAATGGTTTTTTACTGGAAAAATCACGAACTACCAAGTTGGGCTATTTTCACCTTTTCTGTCATAACAAGATGCATTTGCTTATTGTCTGAAATCTCACTCTCTTTATCTGAATCGTAGATATTGCGTGTCTAGTGTATGAATTCGCCTATACAATCAATTGGAACATCTTCATTATTTCTTTGCTTTGTGTCTTCCTCAGTTATTAAACACTATTGTGAGACCGGAACTACCTACACAATAGACTCTTCCAGGTCTATATTAAGTATGCGACACAACACTCTAGACAGAGAGATAGAGAGACAGTGAGAGCCGCGTACGACTACCAGTATTGGACACTAACATTTAGTAAGCTCCGCTTACACTATCTCTGTAACCTGTTGTTAATATATCTTTCTTACATCTAATCCGTGTTCCGTGTTTTACTTCTGTGGTCCCAACTTTGGCCCCACATCAAACACAAGCAGCTTGTGACTCTATGAAAATATATACCTTTCAAAATTCTGATATTTGTAGATATAATTCAATGTTTATAATGTTATTATCGGCTTAAACCTGTTATATATATATATATATATATATATATATATATATATATATATATATATATATAATCATCGGCTTCTTCGTTTTGAGGTTCAAAAGTTGGAGGTAATCTTTCGTCCAGATTACGAAACACCCTGAATAGTTCGCAACAGAATCTTCGGATATGTTTTATGATTTTTGGTCGCTTCTTTGCTAAACTCTTTGAATTACAATATTTTCTGGATGTACACTTGGCTTAGTTTCACCTTAATTCAATCGTAGTTGATCATATCTAAACACTTAAGAATATTCATTTTTGCTAAGTGTTCGGATAAGTTTCTGGTTTGGAAGCTCAATTCCTCTATTTCTTTAGTTTGTTCCTTTGTTCTACAGGAATAATAAAGCCTCTTTGAATCTCAACTCAAGGTTTCTAGTTAAAGATCTTCACTATTTCTGTCAGAATCTTCAATTATTTTTAAAATTTTATTTATTTTTTATTATCATTCATATATAAATGTTCCATCTTGCATCGAAATTTATGAATCTGTCTTCGTTAATATTTCATCAAATATATATATATATATATATATATATATATATATATATATATATAAAAACCGTCTCATCGTTGCGAAGAACTCAGTTTTGAATATAGCCAAGAATATTTAATTTCTTTCCTTATGCAGTTTATACTATTTCACAACTTCTAATTGTCTCCATCACAAATTTCTGTTGTTTTGAAATTTATTATTTTAAGAATTTGTTTTACATCCAGAGTTCTGGGTTCAGTTTGGATCGCTAAATAATTTACACACTCGTTTCCCATTTCCTGTGCTTGCAATATATTTTAATCGATTCTGAATAGAGCATTGATTTTTCTTGCTCGTTTTTTGGATCACATTTTAACCTAGCTATAGATAAGATGTTCTACATTTCGTTTGCGTCATCGTTTTGGATTAGCGTCGTTTTTTGTTTGTTTTTTTTTTAGTTTTTTTATCCATTCGAGTATTTCTGTTTCTTTGAAGTATTTGCTTGTTTGTCTCCATTATATGGTTGTGAATCACTTAGTCCCGAAGAAATGTATACTTCATGCCCCGGTGTCATTCAATGAAGAGCTTTCTTCAGGGTCCTACTTACTTTACTCGAGTATATCTTTTAGTTGATCTTAGATCTGCCGCGATTGATTTTTCATGTTGTTCTGTTACTCAAGTTTTCTGAAGTGTTCGGTTCAGTTTTCTATAACTTATTCCATAACATTTCTCATCTCTATAGTGTTAAGTAGTTTGGCGTCCCCATTCCTTTTCATTTATTTGCTTCGAAATCATTTTGTAATTTTTATTTTTTATTGTCTCTATTGCAACTCCATTCGAGATCAGTATCTCTTTTTAAAAACTCCCATAGATCAAATTGTTTTCTTTATTTGCTTTATAATAATGTTTTTTTTTTTTTATCTTATTATATTATATTTAATTCTATCTTCTGGGTGGATTATTATATATTTTGCTGAACTCTTTACTCATTTGCACACTTTCTTTATTTTCCTCTATAACTAGAGTAACAGAAAAATAACAGCAAATCTGTTTGATCTTTAGATTAATGTCTGAACCGCTGTACCTTAGAAATGATTGAACATATGTTACTGGAATTCTCCGAGGTGTTATAACACTACTAGCCTCTACTTTGAGCCATAAGAACATATGATTGATCTTCAACTTAACAAAAAAAATCGTGATGAAATCGATCGTAAAAGAAAATAACGTATTCATTAAATAAGCATATCTAAGGATCGCATGCTCATGAAGTATTGAAATAAAGTTCTAATAAATATATATATATATATATATATATATATATATATATATATATATATATATATATATATATATTATTCCAGGTTCATTTGCCAGTTCATTCAAAATTATCTTCGCCCTCTATAATACTCTAACTTTCTGTGCTGCAACAAATAGTTGTCCAACACGTTTCCCGAACGATTTCATTTTCAAGTATTTTTTCACTGCGCTTTGGACTGTCATAGCTGAAACTCCTCTTTCCCGTGTGTGCCAAACATCTTATGCATAGAGTTGGATCTTTTCTAATTGATCACTTTAGCTCCAAATTGAAATGATGATTATTCTTCCTGTTGTGACCTCTTGATTCAGTTTTCCTCTCTACTGTGCTTTTTTTAAAACATTTTCACAGTTCTCGTGATGGTTTTTGAATGAACTTCGAAGATGAAAGCCAGATTATGAATATTACTCCCATTGTTGAAGGCCTGAATGACCTGTTTCCTCTCACCATTACACATTTGGAAAAAAAAGTGGGTCTGACACAAAACAATTTTAATATGCGCTCTTTTTAGCTTAATAAATCAAAGGCGTTTTCATTGTTTCTCACGACAAATGGTGTCAAGTTGCCTAATGTCTTATATATGAACCTGGGGTAAAAAAAAAAACTCAATTAGTTTTGTGTGTTATTTAGATATTATATGGGATGGATAATTGTGCAGTTACATGATATGATCAGTTTTGGTGTTACACTCGGCATAAGCATAGTCTAAACTCTCAACCAATTTTGGCATCTTTGTTCCTTTGTGAATAATCTTTGTGAACTTCGTGTAAAGCATATTATCTATATATATACCCTTGCAGTACAAATACTAAAATAATTAGATATTCGCTATTTCATTTTCTAAACTCATTTTTCAAGTTCACTTTCTTTAAAGATATTAGAACCTATTTGATTCTGACTTGAGTTTTTTTATTTTATCCGCACTGTTCTTTTCAGTTTGTGTAAAATTGAAGTAAGGTAGCTTAGCCAGTTTCATCATTTACCCACATTTCCTTTGGTCTATCTTCAGTTTCTTTTTGAACTTGATGTTTTCAATCCTACTTACATATATGGCTGTTTAGCTTAAAACCAATTAGTCAAACATCATTCAATATCTGATTTACCTGATGTACGAAAATGCATCCGATACTAGAGAATGTTGCGTCACTGTCCCATATCTCTGTCATATTTCCCCTTCTTAATCATTGGGTTTTAAACAAATCTTAATATATGACTATCAATCAAGTGCCAGGGAGAGAAAATAATTTCAATATATCAGCATTCATTTTATCTTCTAAGTTTCTTTCATGATGTCTACGATTCCTTGTGATTCCGATTAGATTTGAGGCGGTTTTTGCACGGTTTGAAGCTTTATGATGTGTATAATTGTTACTTTCAGGATTCAGAAAATTTTCATTCGTCCTACAGTATTTAGATATTTGTTCATATTTTCATTTTATTTTTGTGTTATTCTGGCACGGTTGATTGGTTGATTGGTTTGATTGCTCATCAAACTGTTGCTTGTTATTTAAACTGAATATAGTTTGGATTTTAGCAGGTCGGTTGCACTAGCAAATATTCTAACGCAGGCCCCATGTTGCTACTGACAGTTTCAATGAATTTTAAATTTGTTGATCGAATGAAAACCAGGATTTAAAGCATCATTTGATCGTAAACTCTATATTCTTGTATAAAGGTAACTTCTACCATTTGACTAAGTTTGGAACTTCTCTGGTCTGTATTCGAGGATTTACTTGAAATTCTATTTTTCTATGATCCCATGCACATTGTTTCGAGATATATTCTGACATTTTCATCTAACGTCGTTTTGTGTATTTAAATTTCTGTCATTTTCCAGGAATAATTTTCCCAAGCAGTTCTTTCTATTTCGAACTAGAGGAAAAGCGTGATAATCTACCTAACGCTTTTGTGTGAATGGATGGCAAAGTTGGGAAATTATGCAAATAATCTCGAGAAACAGGAATTTGTTGCGAACAGTGATCGTTCTAATCCCAAATGGATACAACAACAACATATCCTAGCTGTATTATATCTTTGCAGTGTAATATCTATACCTGCTTTATCTTTGTTTTGTTTAGTTTTTAATGATTTTAACCCAAGAAAAGCGATAATTTTAAAAAAATCTAATGGGCTTACTGAAAGTCAAAAGGTTATCTGAAAACTTTAATGAGGAGAATGGACTATGACGGAACAGTATTCAGGAAGACCGAAAATGGCGACTGTGGTTGCATTTAAATATTTGAAGTTCGTCGATGGCAGGGAAGCCACCAGCCGAAAGTGTTCCACAGGCGCGAAGTGCGAGAAAAGAATCTATTAGAATAGAACAAACGATTAAATCTAGGTGACAATACCTGAAATATATGCATATATCTCAGTAGCGATTCTTTGCTAGGCGGAAAACCAGGTAAAAATACTCTTGATCAGTGAAGAGTGGAGTTAGAAGATAATTTACGAGCAAAGTACTCAGTCTTATCGACATACTTTAAACTGTTTGAAGAATGGGGGGGATTGAGATTAACTTTTGTTCAGCACACCCTTACAAAATTTCCAGTAATCTCTAGAACTAATCCAGGACGACTGCAGTGTTCACTTTGTATTTCCGCGATGGCATGAAAACTTCAATGCTGGTTTCCAGACAGGAAGAAAACTCGGTGACAACATTTTCAATGGAAAGATTAGAAAATTTCATTCTACGGGTCGTCCCGAAGAAAATCACGGAGTCCCAATCAGTCCGTTGCTAATCGATATTACAGCCTGGTTAACTTTACCTAGAGGACGAACTTGTAAGCCTCGACAAGTTTCCGGAGTGTAGCTAAGGAACAGATCAAATAATAATTGCGTGGCCGTCAGAATTACTAAGGTAACAGTCAGGGAAATCTACTATTTGAGTCAGAGTTTGTGCAACTGAAAAATTCAAAATCTGGATGCCGCTAAGATCTTTTGCATCAGAGTGATGAAGCCACTTAGTATGATGACCATGTTCAGAGGTATTTATACTGTCATATGCTCTGTTTAACAACTATCCGTTTTGAGAAGAGGAATGTTAAATGAATAAGAGTTAACTGAACGTGTTTAATAGTGAAATCTGTAAGCATATATGAGAAAACTCCGGAGACACGAAATGATTATTTTGCCAATGGAAGATATTCAGGAATATAGACACCAAGGAAATTCATATAAAACCGAGAACGTTTTCAATAGAAAAGAAGATGGACTGGAACGGAATTAAGTGGTAGAAATTGTAGAGTTTATTCTAGTTTCACAAAGATCTCGAATGTCTGGAACACATTCCAAGAGAAACGATTATACACAGCATCGATTGATATGAATAATATGAGTGTTGGAGAAAGAAAACTTGGGGGGCTTATGTGTTATTCTTTTCTTTTTTTTTTCATTGCAGTTTGCTTTAATTTTACTTCTATTAATCATGGTAAAATTTAACTTGTAGGAGGCCAAGAATAAAAGTCATTGATCATCGTCTTAGCAATTTTGTTGGAAGGTGACGAAGACTACAACATAGTGTGACTTCAACATTGGTCATAGGAAGTTCTCTCAGTGACATCTATCCATGCGCGACATGGAACTGAGAGAACCACTATATATATATATATATATATATATATATATATATATATATATATATGCGGCTGTTGAGCAGAGTAGCTTCCATAAGTTTCACCAAAGATTTTGTGTTCTTTGCTAATATTTGAGATGCCCTGACGAGAAATCTGTCAACCCGCTTACTCTCAATACGATCCCGCCGGTCATGTCGCCAAAAAATCGCAAAAAGTTCTTATTAAGCCTTCAGAATAGAGGACAAGAAACTCCATCATAAGCTGGGAAAAGAAACATAAACACATACCCCTGTACAAACATGAGAAAGGAGTGTGAACAGTAGGATAAGAGGAGAGATTAGAATTAGAAAGCTAAACTGATAGCATGTAAGATTCAAGTGCATGGATTTAGGGGCAGGGCTGTTAAATATGTATTCGCCGTTTCAGATTGAGTTTTAATTTGTAGTTAGGTTTTGACACTATAAGTTGCGGTATGTCATAAAAAAGAAATGATAAAAAATAACATTATTAACGACAGTATTTTTATTTCTTATAAACTCTGGCGGGGAAAGTTTGTTTTCCCCTGGACTGTGTATAATGCCCCCTTTTTAAGAGTATATTCTTTTTCTAGAGTACGAATTATAGAGATTTGTTCCATTTTAGTCTCATTAACACTTTATGGGTTTTTTCAAACCGAGATATATTACAGATTGCGGAGAGGTCTCTCAAAGTACCCGGTGTTCCCAAGAGGTTTCTCACCTCCTAAGTTCTGACCGGGTTTGATGTTGATTAACTGATCACTGATCTAACGAGAACTGGTGTTTTCAGAACGATTTCACCGTCATCGATTTAAACAGATCTAGATACATTTTAAATTGTGTTCTATAACACAATACAGTGATCTTTTTCTTTTACTTATGAAATATCAGTTCATCATCTTATATTGGAATTCTAATTATGATTATTTTAACGATTTTTCAGTTCTAATGTTAATTTGCATTATAATTGTGAGAGCGTTTCAATTCGTCGTCGGCGATTTTATCTCTTCGTATCCAAGAACGTGATTTCTTCTTTTTGATCGCTTCCTACGTAATGATGGCGTTGATGGCTAAATTCGTCGCCAACGTACAGGTTCAGGACTAGAAGCTTTCAGCTTCAACAAAACCTGCTGCTACAAGAGATGGTTGGAGGCGAATGAAAATCAGAGTTGAAAAAAGTACTGATAACATGAATTTGTTTACAGTTGACCAACTTGATTTCATGACCTTCCTCTGCGGCACATATCGAATCAGACATGCAGTTATGAATCTGTAACGGACTGCCGCTGACTCTGTTATAATTTCCAGTGACGTCTTCTCTAGCATACACATCTTGCGTAGCCCTCTTCATCCGATGTTTCAAACATTGAGATCTGTTGTAATCATCATCCGCTTGTTCCACCGTCCGGCTTAGTCTGTGGCCTCATCTTCGACCTTAACATCAAGGCTGGCCCTACCAAAGGTTTATAACCTCCGGTGGAATTGATCTCAGAGTCACTGGAATATACAAGACACTCAAACACGGCAACAAACGACAGTCAGAGGTACGCACATAAAAACATACACACATGACCACGTACTTATATATATATATATATATATATATATATATATATATATATATATAGAAAACAAGAGGAAAACTATATTCTCCGACGCGTGTCGTCATCTGATGAACATTATCAACGCAAATGTAAATCCAATTGACATAGCGCGTCGGCTGTATAAATTTTCCTCGTCTTTTTTATTCATTTGGTCTCTTCTATAGATACACTCATTCTGAGAATATTCACACACGCACACACATGCATATATATATATGTGTGTGTGTGTCGGTCTAAAATATGGTAATTATAATAAAGATCTCATTACAAATCCAAGTATTTTTTAACACAATAGATTGATTCCTCAAAAAAGGCTACCGCTTTCGTTATGTTTCTTTTAACAATATGGTGCCAGCATCGCACGAATGCAAGGCTTTATGTATTGCATTTTCATATTTTGATTCGTTATCATTTCTTGTTCGAAGCCAAAATTGCAAATGCGCCCATTCTTTTTGTATTATTAACAACAAAATTATACTCGTCTCCATCTTAACACATGGCGAATATGATTTTCTATTTGTTTATTTTATATTTAAATTTATATTTATTTTCTCATGATTCTTGACGTATTTGCAAAACCTTGCATTAAGCAATTCCTATCAAAATTACACTTTTTATGCCTTTTTTTTTGCTATTTTTATATTTCCCTTTTCCCTTTCTTTTAAAGGAATTTTTATTCTGTAGCTTTCAGTCACGAGTGACTAATTAAAAACGCCCAAAGCGGAATATATTTTAATACCCGGGAGACATCTGAATCAAGTAAAGGAAATCGCATTCGTAAAAGAAATATCATAATGTCTTCACTCGAAGGAATAGTCTTTGACGGATTCAATCGCGATTGAAGGGAAAATTCATTCACTTCGAATTTATGCGTTTATCAAAAATATCTTAGATAATTTATTGGGTGCATCCCCTAACAGCATTGAACATTGAGGAATACCTTCCAACTCAAACAGACACATATGATATACAGGTAATGTAATGGGTATCGGAGCGAAATGAGAATTTAGAGAGTCTGTCACGATACTGTGTATATTTGGCTGTAGTGCATGAAACCGGTATATCTTTATCATGCTGGTGAACCATATTGCGTATAATAAGGTTCTTATATTTTTACCTGGACTTCAATTTACCAATCTGCTGCACTGTCAATAAATAATAATAATAATAATAATAATAATAATAATAAAAAACGGTGCCTCCTTATTGATAGATTGTTATTAAAGACCACAAACAAAAAAGGTGCCTCCTTATTGATAAGGCAGTCCATGCTGACTGCAATGTATCTTTGAATATATTCAGAAAGCTGTCAAAATACAAGGACCTTGAAATAGAAATCTCAAAAATGTGGCATATGAGAACATCAACAATCTTTGTTGTAGTTGGAGCCCTAGTACTGAATGGAAAAGATAGCAGTAGACTATTGAAGAGATTCCTGGAAGTCAATGCCTCAAGGAGATACAAAAAATTGTTCTGACAAGTACAGCCCACACTTTACGAAGGGCTTTATCTATGTAATTTTTTTTTTTTCAGTGGAAAGTGTCATGACGCCATTTCTAACTTTAGAAATCCTCAAGGGACCCGGAAAGAAATGTAAAACGCCAGAATCAAAGAAAATAATAATAATAATAATAATAATAATAATAATAATAATAATAATAATAACAATGCTAATAATATACTAAAATATTGTGTTAGACCAAAATGAAGATTCTGTGAAAAATATCCAGAAACGACTGATCATCTTGTGTCAGGTTGCACGATATTGGCACGCACTAAATATAAACCCGACATGATAGAGTGGGCCAATATCTGCACTGGAAAATGTGCAACTTCTATGAGAAGGAAACTGAAAGAAAATGCTATGAACACCGCCGAGACCCGTTTACGGAGATAGGACCTGTTATAATTCTATGGGACTGCCAAATACACACTGACAGAACAATAAAAGCCAACCGCCCAGACATTGTTATTAGAGACCAAAAACCAAAAAGTACGTCCTTATTGATATGGCAGTCCCTGCAGACTGCAATGTATCTTTGAAGATATTTAAAAAGCTGTCAAAATACAAGGACCTTGAAATAAAAATCTCAAAAATGTGGCAAACAGGAACATCAGCAATCCCTGTAGTAGTTGGAGCCCTAGGAATGGTTGGATAAGATTCCAGTAGACTAATCGAAGGGATTCCTGGAAGTACATGCCTCAAAGAGATACAAAAAATCGTTCTTACTAGTACAGCTCACACTTTACGAAGGACTTTATCTATGAATTTTTTTTTTTTTTTTTTGTCATTGGACAGTCTCATGGTGCCATTTCTAACATTAGGACCCGGAAAGAAATGTGTAACGCAGGAACTCAAAGGAAATAATAATAATAATAATAATAATAATAATAATAATAATTATTATTATTATTATTATTATTATTATTATTATTTAGTAATGATAATTATTTTATTCAGTAATAAAGTAGCCAACAATTTCAAAATGGAGATGCAAGTGGATGAATAAATATAAGTAAGGCATAATACACCGACTGAAGCTGCAAAATGCTTAAAAAAGAAAGCAAATGAAAATGCAACCGACCAGATACAGAAATGATGGCAAGATAAACCGCTTCACTGTCAATACCCCGTACCAAACAAGTTGATGTAGATAAACCCCGTGTCTCTCAGCGTCTATGTAGTGCATGGTTAAAAGATGAAACTGAAAGTTTTATTCTTGATGCACAAGACCAAGGCTTACTAACTAGACTTCAATGTATCTTTGAAGATCTTCAAAAACTATCGAAATACAAAGACCAGGAAATCTAAATCTCAAAAATGTGGCGCATGTAGACATTAACAATTACAGTTCTAGTTGTAGCTATCGAATTGATTGGAAAATATTGCAGTAGACTAATTGAATGATTCCCCGACAGAGTGGGACAATATCTGCATCAGAATATATGCAAAATTTACAGAAAAGAAACTGCAACAAATTTGTATGAAGACCACTCAGACCCGCTTAGAGACATAGGACGTTTAAAAAGGTATGGTACTTCACAATACACATAAAGAAAACAATCAACATGACATTGTCATCAATAACCATAAAGATAGAATATTCTTGTTGACATTGCTGTTCCTGTAGACTGTAATGTATCTTTTAAGTTCCTCAAAAAATATCAAAGTACATGGACCTTGAAATAGAATTTATGGAAGGTTATTTAATGTACATCTTTCTCGAATGCCTTTTCTTCCAAATTTCTTTTATCTTAATCCTCTTTCTCTTTTTCTATTGAATTCCTTACAATGCACACTGACAAATTCATCATAATCTAGGTATTTTTTTGTGTTGAGTACATTTAACATCTTCCGACGGAAGTAATTATTTTATGGACATGGATAGAAAATCGGAAGTCACATGTACCTTTTATTTTGCTCATCAAATAAACTAAACAGACGTCACAAAAACATAAATTATATAGATTTTCTTCAAACAAAAATCTGGATAATCATTATCTGAGGTAAATATCAATAAATTGTTACGCTTTTGGCAACTTTAGGATATCTTTGGATTTCACGAATGCAGAATAAGTATAAATACATTAATATTTATGTGAGTATTTGACCGGAATCAATGATATGCATTGATACTAGCAAACAAAGATTCTGTTAATAAGGTTAGTAAGAGGTTGCTTTATAAATGTATTTTCTTGGCAGCTCGCAGGGATTATTTCTGTGTTCCTTTTCTAAGTAGTTCTCTGGTTTTGTTTAGCGGGTTAGTCCTATATTGAAAGATATAAGTGTCATCGGCTTGTTTATACGATTGCTTTTTTATCGTTTATCCGGGGATATTTCCAGAGGTTGCTTTCTTGGATTTTCTGGCGTTTTGCCTCTTGCATTTATTTTTTGAGCATTTTTCAGTGATTTCTTCTAGAACGTTTTTTTTTTTACTTGTTTTCTTTTAAACTCCCCAGTCATTCTTTATATTGGATTTCTTGACCGTTCTCTGTGTTTGTTTTCTGTTTTGAGTTTCTTTTATTGTTTTTTTGGGGGGGGGGTTCAGGCGACATTTTTCTTTTTCTTTTTTGCGATTGTTTTCTATGCACATCGATACAATTTTTGCCTGCGTTTTTGTTTTGGTGAGGAACGTTTCTCTTGTTGTCTTTTTTCCAGCCGGTTTACTTACAGAATTCTCACATGTTTTTTTTTCTGACATTTCTCTTTTTCTTGATATTTCTCTATATTATTGCTTCCGGTTTTTTCTTTTGCTCAGTATTTCACGCTTGTTTTGCAGTGATACCTGTCATAGTTTTCACTAAATTCAAATATTATTTAATAACTGTTGATATCAAATCTAAATACGAAGAATCTTTTTTTAAAATTGAAAATAAAATGAATTTTTCTATATTCTAACTGTTATAATCTAACTGATCCTAGCCGCTGTAACTGCAAAAACTTCTTAATTCTTTTTAAATCGGTCCAATGACAATAACAAACATTTATCAATTTTTTTTCTTCTGATTTGTAATAGTTCAGGACAAGTTATTAAATTTATCGCTAAGGGGGTTAATTTGGTATCTACATTTAAATTCAATCTATTACAATTCTGTGTTCTTTCACGGTTAAATCTGCAGTAAAAGTTTGATCCATATATTTGTTCAAAATATATCTATAATTTTTATTTCCTATTATATTGACAATATTAATCAACATAATTAAGGAATTAATTACTGTTATGCTATAGTACCTATTCTATTGTCATGGACTCTCCCATAGATAATAAGTAGGAGTAGCAGTGGCAAGACTGGCAGAATTGCGTCTCGCGGTCTTTGACTGCGCACGCCTCCTGTCGAACTCTCTGCGTTAGCAGAAAGGAACCCGGACGAGGCTTTGCCAAAGGGCAAGGTTTCGTCCGGGAGGTAGATAGGGTCTGAACCCGTCTAATCGGCTTCAAAAGGCTATTTTTTTGGCCGAGCCTACGGACTCGGAGAAACCCACAATAAAACCGGCCTTGTGCCATATTCGTTTCCCGTGGGTGAAATGATAAATACCGAATTGCGTCTCGCGGTCTTTGACCGCGGACGCCTTCCTGTCGAACTCTCTGTGTTAGCAGAGAGGAACCCGGACGAGGCTTTGCCGAAGGGCAAGGTTTCGTCCGGGGAGGTAGACAGGGTCTGAACCCGTCTAATCGGCTTCAAAAGGCCATTTTTTTATATATACGAGCCTACGGGCTCGGAGAAACCCACAATAAAACAGGCCTTGTGCCATATTCGTTTCCCGTGGGTGAAAAGAAAAATACCGAATGGCGACTCGCGGTCTTTGACTGCGGACGCCTTCCTGTCGAACTTCTGTTAAGAGAACCCGGACGAGGCTTTGCCGAAGGGCAAGGTTTCGTCCGGGGAGGTAGACAGGCCTGAAACCTGAATCGGCTTCAAAAAGGCTATTTTTTGGCCGAGCCTACGGACGAGGCCTTGTGCCATATTCTTTTCGTGGGTGAAAAGATAAATACCGAATGGCGACGCAGTTTTGTCCGGGAAGTAGAGAGGGGAACCGGACGAGGCTTTGCCGAAGGGCAAGGTTTTGTCCGGGAGGTAGACAGGGGCCTGAAACCCGTCTAATCGGCTTCAAAAGGCTATTTTTTTGGCCGGGCCTACGGGCTAGGGGATACCCACATTAAAACCGGCCTTGTGCCATATTCGGTCCTCGTGGGTGGAACGATAAATACTGAATGGCGACTCGCGGTCTTTGACTGCGGACGCCTCCTGTCGAACTCTCTGCGTTAGCAGAGAGGAACCCGGACGAGGCTTTGCCGAAGGGCAAGGTTTCGTCCGGGGAGGTAGACAGGGCCTGAACCCGTCTAATCGGCTTCAAAAGGCTATTTTTTTGGCCGAGCCTACGGGCTCGGGGGTACCCACAATAAAACCGGCCTTGTGCCATATTCGTTTCCCGTGAGTGAAATGATAAATAGCGAATGGCGTCTCGCGGTCTTTGACGGCGCACGCCTTCTGTCGAACTCTCTGCGTTAGCAGAGAGGAACCCGGACGAAGCTTTGCCGAAGGGCAAGGTTTCGTCCGGGGAGGTAGACAGGGCCTGAACCCGTCTAATCGGCTTCAAAAGTCTATTTTTTTGGCCGAGCCTACGGGCTCGGAGAAACCCCCATAAAAAAACCGGCCTTGTGCCATATTCGTTTCCCGTGGGTGAAAATGATAAATACCGAATGGCGTCTCGCGGTCTCTGACCGCACACGCCTCCTGTCGAACTCTCTGCATTAGCAGAGGAACCTGGACGAAGCTTTGCCGAAGGGCAAAGTTTCGTCCGGGAGGTAGACAGGGCCTGAACCCGTCTAATCGGCTTCAAAAGGCTATTTTTTTTTTTCCGAGCCTACGGGCTCGGAGAAACCCGCAATAAAAACCGGACTTGTGCCATATTCGTTTCCCGTGGGTGAAATGATAAATACCGAATGGCGTCTCGCGGTCTCTGACTGCGCACGCCTCCTGTCGAACTCTCTGCGTTAGCAGAGGAGGAACCTGAGGCTTTGCCGAAGGGCAAGGTTTCGTCCGGGGAGGTAGACAGGCCTGAACCCGTCTAATCGGCTTCAAAAGGCTATTTTTTGGCCTAGCCTACGGGCTCGTGGATACCGGCCTTGTGCCATATTCGTTTCCCGTGAAAACCGGGCGTCTCGCGGTCTTTGACGGCGCACGCCTTCGAACTTTTAGCCCCCGACGAAGCTTTTTAAAGCCGAAGGGCAAGGTTTCGAGGTAGATAGAACCCGTCTAATCGGCGTCAAAAGGCTATTTTTTTGGCCGAGCCTGACGGCGGAGAAACACGGCCTTGTGCCATATTCGTTTCCCGTGGGTGAAATGAAAATACCGAATGGCGTCTGCGGTTGACTGCACACGCCTCCTGTCGAACCTCTGATTAGAAACCTTTTGCCGAAGGGCAAGGTTTCGTCCGGGAGGTAGACAGGGCCTGAAACCCGTCTAATCGGCTTCAAAAGGTTATTTTTTTGGCCGAGCCTACGGGCTCGGAGAAACCCACAATAAAACCGGCCTTGTG
The DNA here is from genome assembly GCA_903632075.3 of Acanthosepion pharaonis. Classification (NCBI taxonomy): domain Eukaryota; kingdom Metazoa; phylum Mollusca; class Cephalopoda; order Sepiida; family Sepiidae; genus Acanthosepion; species Acanthosepion pharaonis. The sequence continues at coordinate 1,480,875 of CAHIKZ030003325.1, read as the reverse complement.
CCATATTCGTTTCCCGTGGGTGAAATGATAAATACCGAATGGCGTCTCGCGGTCTCTGACTGCGCACGCCTCCTGTCGAACTCGAACCTGACGAGGCTTTGCTGAGGGGCAAGGTTTGCCGGGAGGTAGACAGGGCCTGAACCCGTCTAATCGGCTTCAAAAGTCTATTTTTTTTGGCCGAGCCTACGGAAAACCCAAATAAAACCGGCCTTGTGCCATATTCGTTTCCGTGGGTGAAATGATAAATACCGAATGGCGTCCGCGGTCTCTGACTGCAACCCTCCTGTCGAATCGGCTTCCGGGAGGTAGATAGGGCCTGAACCCGTCTAATCGGCTTCAAAAGGCTATTTTTTTGGCCGAGCCTACGGGCTCGGAGAAACCCGCAATAAAACCGGACTTGTGCCATATTCGTTTCCCGTGGGTGAAATGATAAATACCGAATGGCGTCTCGCGGTCTCTGACTGCGCACGCCTCCTGTCGAACTCTCTGCGTTAGCAGAGAGGAACCCGGACGAGGCTTTGCCGAAGGGCAAGGTTTCGTCCGGGGAGGTAGACAGGGCCTGAACCCGTCTAATCGGCTTCAAAAGTCTATTTTTTTGGCCGAGCCTACGGGCTAGGAGAAACCCACAATAAAACCGGCCTTGTGCCATATTCGTTTCCCGTGGGTGAAATGATAATACCGAATGGCGTCTCGCTGTCTCTGACGGCGCACGCCTTCTGTCGAACTCTCTGCGTTAGCAGAGGAACCCGGACGAGGCTTTGCCGAAGGGCAAGGTTTCGTCCGGGGAGGTAGACAGGGCCTGAACCCGTCTAATCGGCTTCAAAAGGCTATTTTTTTGGCCTAGCCTACGGGCTCGTGGATACCCACAATAAAACCGGCCTTGTGCCATATTCGTTTCCCGTGAGTGAAATGATAAATAGCGAATGGCGTCTCGCGGTCTTTGACGGCGCACGCCTTTCGTCGAACTCTCTGCGTTAGCAGAGGAACCCGGACGAAGCTTTGCCGAAGGGCAAGGTTTCGTCCGGGAGGTAGACAGGGCCTGAAACCCGTCTAATCGGCTTCAAAAGGCTATTTTTTGGCCGAGCCTACGGGCTCGGGGATACCCACAAAAAACCGGCCTTGTGCCATATTCGTTTCCCGTGAGTGAAATGATAAATAGCGAATGGCGTCTCGCGGTCTTTGACGGCGCACGCCTTTCGTCGAACTCTCTGCGTTAGAGAGGAACCCGGACGAAGCTTTGCCGAAGGGCAAGGTTTCGTCCGGGGAGGTAGACAGGCCTGAACCCGTCTAATCGGCTTCAAAAGTCTATTTTTTGGCCGAGCCTACGGGCTCGTGGATACCCACAATAAAACCGGCCTTGTGCCATATTCGTTTCCCGAGTGAAATGATAAATAGCGAATGGCGTCTCGCGGTCTTTGACGGCGCACGCCTTTCTGTCGAACTCTCTGCGTTAGCAGAGGAACCCGGACGAAGCTTTGCCGAAGGGCAAGGTTTCGTCCGGGAGGTAGATAGGGCCTGAACCCGTCTAATCGGCTTCAAAAGGTTATTTTTTTGGCCGAGCCTACGGGCTCGGAGAAACCCACAAAACCGGCCTTGTGCCAAAAACCGGCGGTCTTGTGCCATATTCGTTTCCCGTGGGCCGAAATGATAAATACCGAATGGCGTCTCGCGGTCTCTGACTGCACACGCCTTGTGCCATGTCGAACTGGCGTCTGCGGTCTCTGACTGCACACGCCTCTGTCGAACTCTGCATTAGGCTTTTGCCGAAGGGCAAAGTTTCGTCCGGGAGGAACCCGAACCCGTCTAATCGGCTTCAGGCTTTGGCCGAGCCTACGGGCCCACAATAAAACCGGACTTTGCCATATTCGTTTCCGTGGGTGAAATGATAAATACCGAATGGCGTCCGAACCCTGACTGCGCACGCCTCCTGTCGAACTCGGCTAGCCCGGACGAGGCTTTGCCGAGGGGCAAGGTTTGGTCCGGGGAGGTAGACAGGGCCTGAACCCGTCTAATCGGCTCCAAAAGGTTGGCCGAGCCTACGGGCTCGGAGAAACCCACAATAAAACCGGCCTTGTGCCATATTCTGTTTCCCGTGGGTGAAATGATAAATACCGAATGGCGTCTCGCGGTCTCTGACTGCGTACGCCTACTGTCGAACTTTCTGCGTTAGCAGAGAGGAACCCGGACGAGGCTTTGCCGAAGGGCAAAGTTTCGTCCGGGAAGGAAGACAGGGCCTGAACCCGTCTAATCGGCTTCAAAGGCTATTTTTTTTGCCGAGACTACGGGCTCGGAGAAACCCACAATAAAACCGGCCTTGTGCCATATTCGTTTCTCGTGGGTGAAATGATAAATAGCGAATGGTGTTGAGCGCCTCAGTCGAAATTCGGACATTTGAAGTACCAACCATCACAACTAGATTGCTGCGCCATTGACTCTTATTTACCAAGTTCTTAACGTTTTGTACGTCGGACCTAATTTAGGACGACTTATTAGAAATACAAGCCTCCACTGTGAAAATACTCCACAACAATTACTCTACAAGATTTGGGAGGAAGAGAACGGAATACTGTGTTCTCTAGCATAGGATAGTGACTAAACTAAAAGAAGCACGACACTGAATTAAATGAAAATGTGGAGGAATCAATAGAAAAACAATCTATTTTCTCTCCCAGAATAGAAGCAATTCAAATATTATAAAGGAAATTAATATATGGAGAGATATTGTCACTGACAGCCTGAAGAAGAAGAAAAAATAATTCATATTTATTTGTGAAAAGTCGTATAACTTATTTTTTTAGATATTGAAATTGTTTCCATCAGTTCCATACCTAACTAAACATGCTGAAAACTACTCATATTTTAATATATTTTATTTTCCTTGAGAGAAAAAACATACCATACATTTATCTAATGGACTGATTTATTTTACTTGAATTCAATATAATTTTATGCTAAGATATAATATAAATTAAAAGATATAATTTGGCGTTACATTTACAAAACATTATCGAAGTTATTTTAATCGTGTCAAGTATATGTATTGTCTTGCTAGAAAGTAATAGACAGTATACTTCTTTTCTCTGTTCAACTTGAATAGATTGAATATAATAGAACTGCGAGAATATCTCAAAGATATAATTAGAAAACCCGCAAAATCAAAGGGACGCAATTGTAGTCACTCCATCAGGAAATTGGTTATCAATGATAACTGAAATTTAAAAGTCTATTCCAGACCATACATCGATTCTAACAATTTATATAGAAATTATAATTTCACGACGCCATTTAAATAATAGAAGTAATTCTTCCAATACTCTGCCTTTATTTTCCATCGAAAACACACACACGAACATACGCCGTAACTTTCAACTTCATTATGGGACTTGGATAAGTACAGTAGGAATACGCAAGAGGTAGAAGTGAAACTATTAAGGAAAGAATTTGCATGCAAACCAAGACTTATAGATTATGCCTAGAAGAAAAGTAATGAATTATATAATTCTCTCAACAGAAAGAGATATTGAATACAAAACCAGAATTACTTTTCAATACTTGGTATGAGAAGCACTACCTGGCCAACTAGCTAGACACTGTCTATGTGTTTTTAGATTATTCTATACAGTATGCCATAAATTATGTGACAAAATCCAAATCTGGTTTTTACTGCACGTCTGACCTTTGCATGATCGTTAAACTGATAGTTGCAAGTCTTCTAAAGGATGTGTCCCTTCACGACAAAGGCTCTCTTGACTCTCGAAAACTTCCGATCCTTTTTGACACTTAAGAATTTCTCTTTCTTTCCTGAGACACCCATACCCCATTCAGCCATTCATTAACATGAGCTCCACGACTCACTGCATTTCCCTATCTATAGATAGATAGATAGATAGATAGATAGATAGATAGATAGATATTATTTTCAATTTCAGATGTATAAAGAAAGGAAGCCATATGCCGACATGTAAGAATGATGTTTCATCTAAAAACAATCTGAACAGAAGCCAGATATAAAATTAAAAAAAATATATATTGTAAACATTGGCAAGATAAAGTATATGAACAAAATCTTTTTGCTGATTGTTTCACAGAGTTGTGAGAAATGTTTAAAGAATAATAAAGGAACTAGGCTAGTATTGCTAATAAACAAAGAAAAGACACAGAATGTGAATAACATTTTCTAACACAAGAAAGCATTCAAAGTACCACATATTTGGAAAAATAAAGAAAAACGATTTCAGAAAAGATATGTTAATGTAAAGCTATGTTTGTCTGACCTGATAGCTAGAGAAGAGATTCGCTCATTCATGAACATTGAAAACTTCTTCTATAGGTTGAATCTCTTCAGAACGTTGACGATGATGGCTCTCCACAATTTCCTTTAACTGGTAGATCTTGATAAATATTGTCTTTTTTGTTATCTCTCTTAAACACAGTTCTGAATTCCATTTACACAACTTCACTAGATAGGTTATATGTTGTTCTTCTTCTGTCTCTCTTGACTTCAAGATTTCTGGGAGTATCAAATCTTTCAAGCACTCTTTCCTCATCATGTGTCCTAGAAATATCAACCACCACTTTTCGTATGTTAAATATACAATTTATATTAACAGAGATATTTTTGTTTCCATTTTCACTAAAACTTCGTCGTTGCTCACATGTTCGATCCCTGGTATTGCCAACAGCTTTCTGTGTAATCTCATTTCTGCAGCTTCATATCTGTTATTCAGCTGTGAGATAATGGCTAATATTAATATTACCATTACCCTTTCTAATTTACCATTACAGTAGGAAAGAAAGCAATTACTCTCCTTATAAATAACTGAGATGAAAGACTTGATGTTTTTCCCTACTTAAACTGATACGTTTGCTCGTTACATAATGTATTCTATACTAGATTATACATTTTATAACTTTTGTTTATTTTCCAACACCAGAACATGAAATCACTATATACGAAAGTGCATCTATATATATCTATAGCCAGACACACTGTTAGTAACTCAAAATATCATCCGTTTATAATATTCTCTTCGTGTGATTCATACTCACGCATGAATTTAAAGCAGTAAAAATAAAATAAATTTTATTAAAAGGATACTTCTATGTGCCATGTCTCTTCATGATGCTAGAGAGAATTGCATTCCCTGACTTTTTTTCTTTATAACCCTTTGTAGGATTCATCTACAGGCCAATCTCCAAGTATTCTTTCCTCTTCACATGTCCTCGTAATTTCAAATCTCTCGTTCAGATTAATATTCTGTATTTTTTGTTTCCATTTTTTATACCTTGCTTATTCGTTCCGCCATTTGTATTCCCAGCAACTTTTAGTACAGCTATATTTCTGTCGATTTAAGTCTCCTCCTTATCTGTGAGAAAATTGCTCAACGTTCAATGTTGAGACTAAATTACATAGTTGTTTTGATGTATTCTCTTTTTTTGTTATAAGAATTTCCTCTTTTGATTACATGCATGTTGTTAATGTGCATATCGTACTGCAATTACATTTTGGATAAAATAATATCTTTCATCATTAGGCCACAGACACGTTGGTGCATATAATAATTAGTTTAAATGTAATTTCGACAGACTTAAGTAAATTTTACCCTTTTATTCCTGTTCGATATATTATTATTTATATACATATGCAGCGGATAAATAAAACACTGACTTGTTTACAAAATAAGGTATGAATTTGGTGAGACTGAATATGGCTTAAGTCCCTTTGCTTAATCTGAATGATGGAATGACAACTTTTATTGAAAATTAAACTTAACCCTTTCATAATGATAATAATATTAACATTTCAACGTGCCAAAATACCGAGAATGTGTGAATAATTTAAGAGATATAGGCGCGGAAAGTGAAATCAGCGACCAAGTACAAATGCCTGTTGCGTTCACCTTAGAACTATGGCCCTGAATTAGTCATTAACTCTTGTCTTCTCCCGCAGCACGATGATAATCTCCAATTTAACCTCTTTAGACTTTTGTGGCAACCAGTCTAAAATAAGTAAAATTGAATGTCATACATTGCAACGGGAAAAATTCCTGAAGAATGCATATCAAATCACTGATAATAAAGAAAAGGAGAGTTATGATCTCTTACGTCCTGAAGGGACATTACATTTATAACAATGTATCTAAGATACATCTAAGAATGTGCACTTATTGTAACAGTTATCACCACGGACAATTTAATCATCGAATCGTCTTTTCAATGCATATATTTCTTTGGCAAACGCACAAATATATCGCTTCATCACATAACTAGCGTGGACTAAGCTGTTTACACAGGTATAGCCGCCATTCTAAGATAATTACTAATCCGAATGCAAAGGCGTGAAAAAGATAACAGGAAACGATTTCATTGTCTTTCCTAATAATTTATAGCAGTTCAAAACTAATAAAAAAATATTAAAGAATATAGAAAGAGGCATGTACTCATATTTCCTGAATGATCATTTAAAAATATATCTGACTTTTAGTGACATTTCATTACGTAATGAGATGTTACCGATGAAATGGTTTTCATCAAAATATGTTATGTGTTTTAGGAAGCAAAAAGTAATTAGAAAAAAGCACACAGATTTGCAATGTTAAATTTAGGCGAATATTTAAAAACAGAATTAAATATGGATTATTTACCAAATACATTTCTACATAAGAAATATATTTATCACTAAAATGAAATTGATGCCGACGTTTAAAACTTGATGGTGATGATGAGAGTGAAAATTACTGTCTCACTTCTTATATTAAAATAGCAAAAATATTTCAGCGGTTACTAAAACTCGATATTATGTTTAAAAAAATGAAAACTCCTTCTAATATCATGACGTCTTTCGATTCAATTCAATGAAGCAGTGCCATGTTTTCTTCTGTCTGGAACATGTTTTCTAAATTCTTTTCTAATGAAAATCATTTCGTGCGCCATTCGGTCAATATTCACGCGGGAATATCTTTTTAGATATGACACTTCTCATGGCAGATGCATCGACATTTTGTCTTAGACGGTGGGAAGTGTTTGTTTGTATTTTCCCTTTTTCAGAAACAGGTAAAGAAGAATAAAAGAGAAAAAAGCATAAAGAATTGCTGGATGGTAAATTCTTGAGTCAACACACAAATTTACTTCGTTAGAAATTGTAAAAGGACAGATAAGACGGGAGTGGATGACGAGAAAATAAGTCACTATGAAAAATCACGTGATTCACAAGGGAGACGCTGCGGGTGTTGACTGGAGGTTTGATTGCACCATTGCAACGTCCGATAATTTTTGATATCTCCGTTTTCGTTTTCCAAAGTGGATCATGACAATCTGGCCGTATAAGATTTGGAAAATCTGCAGAGGATAAACTGTTGCCCTTTCTCAGGAAACACCCGTCACGCACTAAAATGGGGGAAAGAATGGATGGAGATTCGAATCTCCCTAATCACAAAGTTATTAAAGTATCAAGATTGAATAGATGATCGTAAATTGAATCATGTAACGACAGCAGAAAGGCAGACCAGCACGATCCAAATTAAGATAAATCATGTGCAGCAAATATCAGCTGTGGAGGCTTAATGTGCAGTATTTCGTACCGGATATCATTCACATCTCTAGTGGAAATAACGATAAACTTTAATATTAGCCTTTGGTTATCGGATATTTATATTTTGCGCTTAGTGTAATTTAAAATGATTTTTTCATGTGCCATGATTAGACACATATGTGCCTATGTAGAACTTGGCTAAATTATTAATGTAGACGGCACGAGCCAGAACGACTCTACAGCCGTGATTTTTCTCTTTCCATAGAATTGTGTCTTTGAATCAGTCTAAGTGAAAATGAATAAATATAGTATTATTTATATTATTCTTACATATACTCAGATAGCCGAAAGGTAACAATAAACAAGAAGATAATTAACGGAGAAGTAATTTAAAAAAAAACAAACTGTTAGCTCATTCATCAGTTCACCATATTGTTAGGTTTATCTAACAAGCAGAGATTAAAAACAGAAGTATAATATATTTATGCAAAATGTAAGTCTATTATACTATCTAAGAAAGGGATACACAATGTCTGATATGGTGAATTTTTGTGGAGTGCCGACCAGAAAAATACACCTCTCGTTCTTAGAAAATAATATAATGTATGAAAAAGAACAGTTAAGCAGGAGTTGCAATCGCATGAAAATAATAATTTACTCTGTCGTATTTGGATTATGTTGAAATGTATTTTCACGCAGTAAAAGCAATAAATTACAAACCTATATCAAAAAATAAATAGATTAAACTAAAATTGCCATTGCTTCTTGTCGATATATTTTAATGGCAAAACATTATTCATGTTGAAAGAAAAAAAAATTATTGCACGTTCTAGCTCAAGAACATTCAATAAGAAACTAAAGTAACTTATAAATATTTGTGGGATAAGGAAAATCCACCTACCTGAGGATCTTCTATGCAGTGATAGCAAAACTGGTACGGGATGCCTGGTAAAGAGAGAAACGCAGCTAAGGATCGCAATGGATATATTATTGTGGAGAGCGATGATCGCCTATGTCCTGAAAGAACACTGTGTCTTAGAAGAAATCTGGTTCAGAAACAGAGCGACTCATGAAATCTAAAATTCTTTTTCTCTAATATGTTTAGGTACATTTTAGTCACGACTATCTCGTACAGAGTAAAATTATTTCGTTTTTCAAAAACATGTGGTTGTTTTTTTTTCTTTTTAAATAAATTATTTTAGATAATTTCTTGATGTTTTATTTTATTTCATACTACTATTTTTCATTTAATTTCTAATATTTTATTTAATTTTTATCCTAAATAATCTAATCTCACTAACACTATAACCAAGTGATTTCATTAATCTACGTCTGCATAATTATCGTTTTCTCTGACTTTCTATTGACATTCGATCTTGCCGCAGGCAAAATGGCGAAATGTTCCAATTCCTTCCAAGCTAATAATTTCAAGTAATGTCTGTGTTTATTCCACGAACAATTTGACAATAAAATGTTCTTTGAAAATGTTATATTTCGAGGAAGTTTTCTTCTTATGTGAGATTGTTATAGTATTTAATAATGATTTTCAATGCCGTTCAATAAAGCGAGGTGGACGACCTCATTAAAATTTCATAGACATAGGAAATGTATAAAACTATAATGGAAAATGGAAATCTATGAAATAAAATCAAAATTTGGAAAGAATTGCCTAACGGCATCAACCATACCTTCAAATCAATGCAAAATTTGAACAGCATTTGGAATCGAAAACGTAATGCCTTCATTAAGAAATGGGATATTCTTCCCTGGAAGTAGACACTGTCTTTCAGAGTATTTTTAACAGATAAAATCTATAAGTATAACGAGTGAAAGGCGAGCATAGTGCTGAGAAACGGACAAAATTCATTAGAAATTATGTAGAGACTGCTAGATTGCCCTGAGATATGCATCCTCTTATATGGCAACGTATGTTTGAAAATTTCCACAAGAATGGCGTACAAACTGGAAGCATAAAGAATGCGGCTCTACAAAATGAAACTGAGAATTCCATGGACGGAGCAACAAGAAAAAATTACGAAAATGATAACAGAAAGAATAATTTTATGGAAATCAGGATAAGAGAGCTGGAATTTCTAGAAAACATATTGTAAGCAACAAACAGAGGGAGGCAGCGAGACACCTATGTGACGAACTCGTGTGAATTGACGGCGGAAGGAGGAGACTTAAATCGTCTCCTTAGCAAATGGAGAAAAAATGATAAGAGAAAAATGAAATAGAAAGTTAGGGAGAACCATTATCACCTATATTCTGAAAGGTCGCAGCACAAAAAAGAAAAAAAAGGTCCAATGGAAATAAAATATTTTTCAGTATGAGTCGATGAACAATAAATCATTAGTTGAGATCACCAAACCAAACAAACTATGATTTCTTACAGATTTAAAATTGATTCAAAGACAGATGTTACAATTTCAAGAAATGGTTTTATATTTCATTGTTTAGATTTTGTTGATTAAATCTGCTTTCGCTGAAAACGAATCTCAACGTACTCGGAAAATAAGACCCAATTCACGCTATTTAATTAATATATAAATTATATATTAATTTTAGGATATTTATTTTATCATTCGACATTTTAAAATTATGTAAAATTATTGATCTTAAAGCAAAGAATACACAATAGGAGATATTATAAAATGCTGATATGTATCTCCATGGATCTTCCCTGCATGCTCGAACGATATACCCCACAGGAATGACATCTTCCGACTGTAAATAAACGTGTCTGATTGCAACAAATATTTCTTCGTCTCTGCTCGCAGTGAGTGCAAGTTTGTCATCAAAGAAGTGTAGTTACTGTTTGCTGATAGAATGAACCAAAGCTTAGGCTCTCACAAGTCCGGCACTAAAGATTATGAGCGGCATTAAAACGGAGTGCTGAACAACAGCAAATATCTACCCCCCCCCTATTCAATCAATTTGAAGGCCTGATCTCTAAAGCAGAAACGTTTGTGTGCTTGACTCAGATGTTCTCTTCCAACTCAACACTCGACTCATCTGGAGTACCCACATCTGATTCCTTCCTAGAACGGAGGCTACACTGAGTGATATGCGTATAACCCCGCCATTCGTTTCAGGCATCGTTTCCAAACAAGACTCCCGCAGTCGTCCTAAAGAAATATCCCGGGCTGGTTCCAATTCTCTCCAAAATCTACAACAATTGTTTTGCTGCTTCAAGCTTCCCAGCTTGTTGGAAGTCCTCCTCTGTAGTTCCTCTTGTTAAGAACTCTGGAGTAGCTTCCCACCCGTTATCGTATCACCCATTTCGGTAAGGTATTAGAGGTTCTAATAAAAAAATGAAGTGGTTTAGCATCTTACTACTAAAGAAAACCTCACGAATATAACATATGGCATCCATTTCAACCGCTGATTTGAAAACGGCAATCACTGTATATATGTATAAAACTCTTCATAATAACAGTGAAGCTCAAGCAGTGGCTATACATATATCGAAGGCGTTTGACAGGGTTTGACACGCTTGTTTTCTACACAAGCTCCAGAGATACAGTATTACTGGACAATTGTTTATTTAATCTAAACGTTCCTTTCTAATCGTGAACTTTATGCCATTTTGAATGTATTCGCGTCCAGATCCTTTTACACAAACGCTGATATCCATCAATGATCTATCCTGGGTACTACACTTTTTTCTGATGCTCGTCAATGAACATCCTTATGAGATCAGTTCGGAAGTAATCATTTTTTCAGATGACACTACCATTTACACCTGTCTCAATAGCAAATCTGTCAAAGCTGTCAAATCAAACCTGGCAGCTGCTCTTGAAAATGACCTCCAGTCAGTTATTAATTGGGTCATGTAATGTCGTGAAAATTTTAACACCTGCAAATCAAATCTGCTCTCATTTAAACCCCATAGAGAAACACTTCTGATTGCTATCAGCATGACTGACACTAGATTCCAGGAGAGCAAAAATCAGCACTTAATTTGGCCTCATGCTTTCGAAGTGGACCGATTATATCAAATAAATAGCCGAATCAGGTGGATGGAATGCTACGTCACTCTATCGTGCTACAAGATCTTTCTCGACAGTGTCCATCTTGCACATCTAAAAATCTAGCATTAGTTCATGCATTAAATACTATTGCCATATTTATATCTGTTGCCTTGCTATTGATCTCGAGGTTCTTGACAAACGTTTGTTTAATGTAATCGATGCTGATTTGGAATGTCGACTTCAGTCACTTTCTCACCGACGTGACGAGGCGTCCCTCTGCCATTTCTGCAAACATTTTTTTTTTTATAGCAACTGCTTATTCGTGCTTTTTTCCCCTGGTGCCCCCACTACATGAATTTAAGCATGCTACTAGATTGGCAACTAGATCCCTCCCGTTTTCTGTTGAAATAGATGAATGTAACCGCCAATTCGACGTCAACAGTCTAAATTGCAACGTCAATCGGCATTACTTTGAATCCCTTCCAACTTTTGCCGTTTCAACAAACCACACTATACTCATTCTTTTCTCTCACTTTCACCTCTGTAACCCCTAAATACCCGTAGCATTTTCGCCTTGCTTGGATTGAAATGACTATGATATATATATATATATATATATATATATATATATATATATATATATATATATATATATATATATACAAACAAACACACACACACACACACATATATATATATATATATATATATATATATATATATATATATATATATATATATATATATATATATATACAGAGAATGATTTTAAAAATTATAATATAAATATGTTATAAAATCACTACAAAAATAGTTTTCTTTCAACATCCCCAGTGTCATATCATGATGATGATTTGAATGTAAAATAAATATTTTTACTTTCTTTTTTATTTTACATTCAATATCATCACTTGATAAGACACCGGGGATGTTGAAACAAAATGGCTATTTTTGTAGTGATTTTATAACATATTTATGTTATTTTTTTTAATAATTATATCTGCTCTACTTTGTATTGAGCACTCTTTTAAGAATAGTAATTGTTGGTTATTGAACTCATTCCGTATATACCAATTATATATATATATATATATATATATATATATATATATATATATATATATATATATATATGATAAATACAAATATACCTACATTTGGTGTGCGATTCGAGTTTCATTGGTTACGTAACTCGTCAGGCATGAGATGTAGTCCATTGTTTATTTAAAAAGTATACAGTTGATCATTGACGCTGATTCATAATTCAAAATTAAAATAGCACAAAAATAGTACTAAAGAAGTACTGGGATTTAAGTTCAGAAAATGAATTGTAGGTAAGAGTCAATAATAGAAAAAAGGGGAATAAAGGGTAATTTAAGTACGCTTATGATTTAAAATTTGAACGATCGACGCTGTTCTTGAAAACCGTTTGACTGGTTAAAGGGGGGTAATTGGTGTAGGATTTTAAAAAGAAGTGGGCGGAAAATTAAAATTTGAAATTAAAGTTAGACGAAAAGTGGGTTATCCAGGCTTACAATATTTTAAGAGAAACATTTTTCTATGCAACTAGACAGATGCTCATTCCGTTTATTTAGTAGATTTTGATTATTTATATTTTTTAGGATGAATAATTTTTCGTGAAAACATATATTGCACCTGATCCCCATATCTGGGAATGGATTAATTTTAGCGATCAATTCCAAATTCACTGCAGGTATGTGTGTATTGTTTTGATACCCCAATAAAACTTAAAGAATGCTGTGGCATTTACGTATTTTTTGTTAAGGCCCATTTTATGATGATAAAAACGTTTTTGTTTTTTTCCCAATTATCAGTGGATTCGAAATAAAATTTAATTTGGTATTATGCTTCATGCAGGCCTTATAAATAACTCCTTACATACATTTGCCATTCAAAGGATAGATGTTCACTTTTCGTCAATTGCATTCTTGATTATCAAAGCTGCCGTTGTAATTATTTTTGCTTAAATATTTATTAATGGTTACACTATTATACTTGGCTATATATTGGTCAAGGTTTCTAGTCCAGCTGTAATTAACCTGAATGTTGTCCTTATTGGAGATTTTTTGAGAAAAGGGTTATGGTTAAAGTGTTTGTGTACTAATTTAAGGAAGGTTCTGCCCATCTTCGTTCTGATGTTACTTTTGAAAGGTGGGTTGAACCAAATTATGTTGAGTTTTCTATTCCTATGTTTACTATTGTTATTCGTGCTAGTGTTTGCTGGGTATTCTAGTTTAATATTGTGCTTACTTTTATTTAGGACATCAACATATTTGGTTTTGAATTTGTCAAAGATATATTTATTACTGGAGTTAATAGAGAGTCTATGTTGAACAGATATGTACAGGTTATTAAGGATATCTGGTGGGTGGTTAGATAACTTACTAATTTATATATTGTTATAAAGTATCTTATAATAAGGCATGTGGACTCCTCTGGATAGATCGAAAGTACTATCTAGGAAGTTGATTACCTTGGCTTTGGTGATAGTGGTGATATTAAGTCCGCGGTTTATAGCTCCGTCGCCTCTGTACAGGCCAGTGCCCTCACTGTTGAAAGTATACATATATATATATATATATATATATATATATATATATATATATATATATATATATATATTGAACAATAAAAATATTAAAAAAAATTAAAACCTTTAGGCACACTTGGTTGTAGATTAATATTCTTTCGTTATTATTATTTCATTTAAATTCCTCGACTTGTTTCTGCCAAAATGGCCATCATCAGGAGAAGAAAGATTTCTGCTTGCTGGTAGCAGTTAACTACAGAAATGAATGGCTTGATGGAGAAAATGAACTTCTGTCTGTAGTTTTCATTTTTTGTATCTTTTTAACATGGATTTTTTAACATTCCTTGTGTTGGTCAAACTTTATTAAGTTGTTATTTGAGATAAAAGCCTGATGGATCCATGCTGCTGTGAATTCCCCAGGTCAGTTTGACAGTTTTATTGGTTCCTGGAGAGGGGATGTGTCTCAGTTAAGTGTGTGTGTGTGTGTGTGTGTGTGTGTGTGCGTGTTATTTGGTTCTTAGGGAGTGAGTGAGTATGATATGTCTAAGCGTGTATATATATATATATATATATATATATATATATATATATATATATATATATATATATATATATGACAGGAAGAAAATTCATGAGAGAATAGTTATTTATTGCAATCTTAAAAAGTTGGCGTTGTTTAGAAAAATAATGTCATTTTTAGAACTGCTTACTTTTCCGATGAGACTCTTTTGCGTACTTGTTTGATATTGAACGCGAGATTAACATGCAAGCGAAATATATCATATCTATAGTCACGCGCCCACACATGCTGTCACACACGCCTGTGCATATGTAAACAATCCCTATGCACATGCGACTCTGTCTTTGTGTGTGATATATATATATATATATATATATTAAAGATTACTAAACCGATAATATACGTCTCCCACGTGGGGATCATATTTATGTTAGCTGAGAACAAAAATAAAATTGATAATATCAAAACTACATTCGAAAAAATTCGCCCTTAAATTTACTTTTGAACTTAGCCAAAAAATAAACCTCCTTTCTTAGATGTTCTTGTGGAATCTAGTAATACATTCATTACTTCATTATATTCCATCATTATAACACAAGAAAAATCACTTGAAATCTTAATTTTACTAGCCAATGCCTTCTCAAGTATAAATAGGCGTTATTAATCCTACAGGCTAGCGTTAGTCATAATGATGGAAGACAGAATTGGTTCTTCTAGACGATTAAAAGAAAGCGCTGCTTTTTTTGTTGGGGGGTGGGATTAAACTTAAGTCAATTCCTGCCCCAGTTAACAATATACTTTAGGTCATTTTTTTTAGCCCAACAGCCAATTTGACCTTATCCAACCTATCAGCTGTACCATTAAGACACGAGTAAATAGCTGTTTCATCAGTGGTGGAAATATGCGCCCTCTGACAGGAATCGAACCTGTTTTTCTACACGGAAGTCGCATATTTCATATGTAATTTCTTGAACGCCCAGGCCGGTAAATGTTGTTAATATTGTTTATTATAAACATAGCATTTACTTAAATATTTGTTTATACATAAAGTATAACAATATAATATATTAAACAATTATCGGACTTAGTCCATTTCGTTATATATATATATATATATATATATATATATATATATATATATATATATATATATATATATATATATATATATATATAGCGAAAAATAGAGACAGTGAGATATGGCAAGTATTGTGCTTGCTGACAGGATATCAAATGACTATTAGCGAAAAATTGAAATGATAGTAGAAATGAAAAAATGTTTGAACATTGCGACATATTAATTTTTTTATGGAGAGACAAATCAAACGAAGGGTAGAATAAAGGGTTTACAAGATAGTATTTGGTATGTGTGATTCATTTTAGATACTGACAATATTTTAGGTTTGTATGTCTTTTAGATGGCTAGGGAAAGTTAACGAAATTCAGATATATTAACGGTAAAAATGCGAAAATGCCGCAAAGCGTGAGTGAAGAGGCGGGGAAAATAAATAAGAAGTAAACTGATTGTCGTCATCCGTGGAATTACTTCGGTTTCAGCGAGTTGTCGGTTACTTGACGAATCTCTTTAATTTTTCCTTTGTTTGATTTCTACTGAAACTTGAATATCGTCAGTTTGCAAGTGTTAGTATGCAGAGTGAATTCGAAAATGAATAATAATCCTTGCAAGTGATATGGAATGACATCACTTTTCAGTTGGCGTTTGTCTTCTCGCGACGGCTGCATTATTTATTACAGTAAGAAGATCGACATTACAGCTGAATTGAATGACAGCTTCCAAAAGCAAAGTGATATCTATTCTTCACTCGCCGGGGCTTTTCCTTTAATTTCAACTTGCGCTGTTTTATAATGGTCGGCTACAGACGATGTGGGTTCTGCAATAATATTAAGTAAAATTACGATAACATCCATTAAATAATAATTATGCAAATATCTCTAGAAAAGAATTATTATAAATATTTGTTTCGTCTTTCTTTTAATCTTGCTTTTGTTGCCATTTATCAAAGTCAAGAAAATAATATGTGACTAGACGAATATTCAAATATCGGAGTATTTTTGGTTTTTAGGGGGTTTTTTTTTTACATGTTTTTGCTGCTTCTTCCGATTATAGCTGCTACAAATAACAAAACGATGAAAAGCAACAAACTTATTTCTGTAAAAACAAAAATGTTTAAAAATTAATAAAATTAAATAGTAAGCCATACATTTTTTAGTCAGTTGTATTTGTTTTGCTTTATACCTGGCCTTATGGATAATTTAATGCATAATTCTAAATATTTTTTACGTAAATTTATTTTAGACTGATAAACTGCTTTAGTAGTGAGTACAGGATTTTCAATTGTTCTACAGAGTAAAATGTCTCATCATTACCGATGATTGGTTGATTCGTATTCTGGGGCTTCTCAACCCTTTGCCGGATATTTAAAGCCAGAAAATATTTTTAGATTGCAAGAAATTTATTTTTGAAGATAACACCGATTTAGTGACACAAGTCGTACTAATTAATACATAGGTGGGGTAGAAGTGGTGATTTTTAGATTTCTCAACGATATTTCCGTGTAAGTGAATACAATAAGCCAGACTTGAATTGGATTTCCCGATTAACAAGTCCGAGCCATTATCTATTACACCACCCGCACATTCACGCTTACCTAGTATTCCCAAGTGGCCACATATCCCTGTACTGACCAAGCTCAACTTTGCTTAAGGTCGGTGATTCAACGTGACGTGGCCGTAAGCCTTAGTAAGCCATAAAGTTTCTAAGGTGTTGGGCGCATCAATTAAGTAGAGTTTAGTATTAATCGCAGAAAGTTATTCTGTATGTGATTTGATGTCGCCCTCTATATTTTAATATATATATATTCATAGCTATTTCTTTCACTTGGATTATCTGTGCTGAAAATGAATTTTGTTCTGTTTCGTTCATTTGCCTGCGAAAGGCAGGAATCAATTTTCCTTGAGTTAAGAGCTCTCTTGCCCTGTGGTTGCCACCAGTAATGGAGGACAACTTAATTCAATCCATCCAGAAGAGGAATGGCTTTCATTTGCTAAACACTACTGCTACGATAGCTGATGTTTTGCCTTTACCTCCATAACGGATAATGGGTCTCTTTACGTGATTTTCCCTAATTAAATCGAACGTATTGTAATATTTGCATACGCTTATACTCTGCAACATAGGGGATGACGTGAAGTCTAAAGTATCACCTTCACTACATTTATGATTTTAAATTATTTCCTTATTACTGAACAATTTCTACTTTGCTCACCTATGTATTCAAGTTTTAAAAGCCTGATTTCGACTTATATAGTTTCATTGTCTATATGTTTGCTGATTTTACTTTCCGCGAAATATTTCCATATTAATAATGTTGTTTACCACTTTGATCCAATAAAACGGATAAATAATATCCAAAGGCAAGTTACTAAAGTCGGTAACTTCTCCTGTCGTGATTCTCGTACAGGGTTAATGAACTTGGAATACGTAAACAATAATGAAAGCTGGCATGATACTGGTAAATATTCTTCAAGCAAAAATGTCTTTAGGGAAATATATCAGCATGACACGAGGTAACGAATAATTAGGCAAAAATCTAGAATATGTTTTTTTTCTATAATACATTATTAAGATCAGAAAAAATAATTTCACTCTTGAATTTCGTCAGATTGAAACTATCAAGTAGCATTTATTGAATATAGAACACACTATTACCAACATTTCAAGCCGAACACAGCAAATCAATATTCGCTGAGAAGCCGACGAAGTCATGCGTGAAGGTAGGTACTTACTGAACCACGTTTCGTCAAGTAGAGAGAAAATTGTTACGCACACAGTAAGGAGCAAACTAGTTACATTCATAATAGAATCCGAGTCTTGTGTAATAATCTCGGGAAGCACTGTTATATTTCTTTTAAAAACACCTTTTAAAACAACGTCATCTTAAGATTTCTTAGGATGTAGGTAGTTATGGATCTATTGAAATTCCTTTAATATCAATGATATACCATGTGGAATAAGGAAATATGTGTTAATAGCAGGATATATTTTGTCCTGTTGCATCGGTTGGCACCAATCTACCGCCGAAAATAAAGGGCAGCCTATTGAAAGAACTCTTCTGGCAAGTTAGTGATGAAGTGAACAGAAATATGATCGTCCAAGCATGCCGCCCTAGAGGAAGGAAATGGAGAGATTTTTTTTTTCCGTTGCCTTTTCAACAGATTCTAATAAAGAATTATCCTCTCCTCAAACGGGGTTGTATCCAAGGACACAGAGAGAAAACAAATTAATTCATGGTATTCCTAAAATGAACTATGCAAAGATAAACGCAACAGACGAGGCTGGAATTAGATCTTACATAGCCTCTTCCACTTTCCCCACCAATGAGCTTTAGGTAACCAGTATATCATTTCTGAGAATATCGATGTAATACAAAAAGTATCACATTTCTATGTATATTGAACTCATCTTGGCTTTGTTTATGATTATTTTATTCAATTCTTATTTATTTTTGCAGAGTGTCCTCTAAACCAGTGCTACTCAAAGTGTGGTATCGTCCGCCGATACGCTGAGTGTTTCCTGGAAACAAGCAATAGTTAGATTCCACTCGGGACATCTGAGGCAATTTTATTTTAATATTTCCAATTTAGTTTTATATTTATTATGGTTATATCTATTCAATTATTCACTCATGTTAAATATCATTACAATAGCACTAACGGATGCGATACAATGAACAGCAAAACAGTGAAATAAAATACATATGACATCATCAACATAATGTGGCGATTGACTGTTTTAGAACTACAACTAGGAATATGAAAAATTATTATCATTGACATATTTCAACAAAATCAGTATAAAAAATGAAATATTTCTGGTATAAATGAATAATACTATGAATGTTCGAACAGTATTTTCTTATACAGTTATTATACAATTATATGGCTCCAAATATAGTACCGATCACTGGCACACGGGGAATATATGTTAAGTTATTCATAATAAAACTTAGAATGAATAAGACACCATGTTCTCATGTTTAATAGAGATAGTCTCAAAATCATTCTGCTATATCACATATCTAAAAAAAAAAAACATATTTAGTGGGCATATATATATATCCGAATGTAATAGAATAAAAATAATATATAAATTCTAAAGTTCACAGTATTAATTAAAAAGAGGTCTCAATACCGATAGTAGAGCAAAAGTTATTTATTTATATTTTATTATATAGACAAAAACAATTTACTCACAACAAAGATGTAACTTCGTTTCGGTGCATTCAGTTGCACTTCGACTAGTGAGAAATGGAGGTGCAACTAAATGCACCGAAACGAAATTTCATCTTTCTCGTGAGTAAATTATTTTTGTCGACATGAAAAAATTATAACATATATATATATATATATATATATATATATATATATATATATATATTAGATTTTTGTTATTTAATATTAATAGACAATAATAATCTTTCTTGGATCAAGATAGAAGCATTTAATTTAAAGATTAACGAAATTTCTTTGTTACTTTATTAATATATTTGCAAATATTTTTTGAATGACTATAAAAAATTAATATTATTTAAGTAATAGCCCATATCTAATTAATTTCAGATATCAAAGATTATTATGAGTAAGCATTTTATTTGTGATATAAGAATTCATAATTGTTCAAATTGTGAGTTCTCACACGTCATTGACAAAATGGAAAAAGCTTTCCGCTAAAATTGCTCTTGCTTTTTAAATATGTATATATCGTTATTATATATATATATATATATATATATATATATATATATATATATATATATATATATCTCAGTAAGATCAAATCAATTTACAAATGTGTCGGCTAGATGTGTAGCCTTAAGTTCTATTCTATCAGTATCATTTCTCTCACTTCCATATTGTGTAACTCCCTTCTGGCTCCAGGTTTTCCAGCTAACTTTAATCTACGAAATTTTAAACGAATATAGACATGTCTAGCCATATCCCTCAGTCAAAAGACGCACACACAGACACACACTTACACACAGACATACAGATACATCCGCAGCTGTAATGCGAAAATGGGACGCTGGGAAAATTTATGGACTTTGTTCACGCACCTTGCACAAGCTAACCAGTATCACCTGGAGTGGGGAAAGCATTCATCCAGGCAAGATGAAAAATAAAGCCGTAAACACATTTACCACCCATTCGACTATATAATAATAAATATTAAAATATCTCGTTGGTGCGTCAAAAGTGTGCTTAATATTATGTAGACACCCATGGCTGATTTTCAAATGTAAATAAAAATAATCAGCTCTCATATATATATTAAATTCATAAGGATTTTTCAAACCTGTCAGGATGAAAAAAAATAATAAATTTAACTGGCTTAAAAATGTTGATATATATATATATATATATATATATATATATATATATATATATAGATAGATAGATAGATAGATAGATAGAAATATAGGTATCACGAGCGCAGGCAAGTAGTAATGAAATCACAATAGTAATAATGCCTCGGGATACATCCTTGCTAATTGTTATTCAGCGCTGTAAAGCCATTAATATTTCATATTCATTGGAGGTCACATATACTGACCAGTTTATTCTGGAATAAGACTGCATTGCCTTGCATTCTGTTTAGATCGACTAAATACACAAGACAATCTGTCTCCAAGACGTATTTGCTAAACATATTCTTGTAACGATAGGCTCCGCATGTTCACATGGAAATACATTCAGTGCTCTACATAAAAGTTCGTAAGATATAAATAACAAGGACAAAGCGAATATAACCCGGGAATTTGACTGATTTTTTTGAACCAATGTGCAAGTGGGGAGAAGAAAATCAAAATCAAAACTTTTTATTTTCCTCCCCCCACATCCTCTTATCTCTTCATGGGTTTGTCTAAGTTAAATCTTCTATTCATTTCCGCTTGTAATTTTTAGTAAATTGCCTGTATTTTTTAAACCAATTTTAAAGTATAGGATTGGCGTATACGGAATAAATTTCTATAAACAAAAATACTATTTTTAAAAGACTGCTCAATACAAAGTAGAGCAAATATAATTTTAGTCGAAAATTATAATATAAATATGTTATAAAATCACTACAAAATCGATTTGTGTTTCAACACTTGTGGTGTTTTATCAGGTGGTGGCGTTAACTGTAGAATCTACATTCAACACCATCGCTTGATAAGTCACCAGATGTGTTCAAACAATATGGCTATTTTGTAGTGATTTTATATTTATCCTATAATTTTCGAATAGATTATATATATATATATATATATATATATATATATATATATATATATATATATATATATATATATATATGATCTTATTAAATGTATAACGGGCAAGCATTCTGATCTTTCAAACTATGACTTTTCTACATTTTCTGAGCAAAATAATAGACTCCTACTTTACTCTGAATTGGTTAAACATCTCACCTGGCTGTGTCTTCTTTCATCTAAGCAATATGGCTTTCGCTTCTCTAGCTCAACTACCATTCATCCTTGTTTGGAATATTGCTATTACATATTGTGTGGTTCTCCTGTTATATATTTAAAGTTTTTTGAGAAAATCCAAAGAAGAATCTTCAAATCAATGGTCCTGACATGCTATCTCGGCTTCAATTAATTTCACGCTGCTGTTATGTAGTTTCTTCCTGTCTTTTTTATAAATATTTTCCTGGCGATTGTTCTGATGAACTTTCCTCTATGTTACCTAAATTTTATGAATTGAAGGGCAGTACTAGATTGGCGTCGCGTTTTCATCATTTTACAGCTGATATGACTAGATTCAACCATAATTTATCTGCTAAATGTTTTTATAGTACTTCTCGCTTGTGGAAATCAATTCCATCGTATTGCTTCACAGTTAACTTTGATTGTCATAACATTATTCGTAATGACAATCGTTATCTGCTCTTCTTAATTCTTGTTCTTTTTTGTTTCTATTTCATTGTATTTTTCTTTATAGTCCCTTAAACTAAGTAACACATTGCGTTTTAGTGGCAGTATTGCGTTGCTTGGGGTGAAATGATAAACATAGGTGTATTATTTAAATAATGCCATGTTTACAGGTAAATGTTCTCACTATTAAAGGATGGAGTGCATGTAAATATAAAAGTGTTCACTGAAATCAACACACACTTGCGACAGTTTGTTTCCTGCTTGTGCACACACGCACATACATATATATGTATATATATACACACATAGAGACACAGACACACACATATATATATGCAAATAAATACATACATATACATACATATACATATATATATATATATATATATATATATATATATATATATATATATATATATATATATATATATACGTATATGCAAATACATACATATTAACAACATCAGTTGATACTGCAGCAATTTACCAATTAAAGTATTGATGTTGTTAATAATATGCATATAACATTATATATATATATATATATATATATATATATATATATATATATATATATATATATATATATATATATATATATATATATATATATATATATATATATATATATATATATATATATGTATATTTCTTGCAGCATATCTCCATTACGACAGATTTCGTTAAATAATTTAGACATGTTCTGTCTGCTAATTCTCGATAGGATCCTTAAATATTCGCGCATAAGGTTTTTGTGCTGTTATTAAAAGACGAAAGAGTTGGTTCATATTTTATTTATTTTCGAGTTCTTTCGAAATAGTATAATGTCATCATCAGTGTATTG